>VDFB02338960.1:0-60468 GCA_007258455.2 Sequoia sempervirens | reverse complement strand
TGTCTCCTCAAAGTTCACCACTTTTTGGAACTTAGTGCTCTTAAAAGAAAGTGCCAACAAAATGTAGTATGGAATGATTGGGAATGATGGGATGCAAAATATGAACTTTCTAGGAATAAACCACCCACTTAGACATGCTGGCGCTATCAATTTGGCCCCATGACAAACATAAATAAAAATTAAGTTACCTTCAAGTTTCTCTTCAATGCATTTGATGTTCTTACAATGTGTGAAAACTTGTCAAAATGGCCAAATGGATTTTTTTTTTTAAAGTGAGAGAGTATATTATGGAGGGACCCTACATGACCCTATACCTTTAGAAAAAAAAAAAATTAGGTGCCACGGGTTTTGAGAAACAACTTGTCAAAGTTTGCCACTTTTTGGCACTTAGAGCTCTTGAGAGAAAGTGTTGACATAGTGTAGTTTGGAATGGTCAAGCATACTAGCATGAAAAATAGGACTTTTCCTATCATAAAACCACCCCTAATATTTTTTATCATTTTCTATTTGGCCCCATCACAAAAAAAAAAAGCTATGCTACCTTGCAAATTTCTCTTCAATGCATTTGATGTTTTTTGCAACATGTGAAAACTTGTCACCATGGCCAAATGGATTGGAGTTCTAGATTTTTTAGATAGGTTATTGCAAAGGGACGCTACATGACCCTATACCTTTAGACATAATGTTTTTAGATGCCATTTTTTTGTAAAAATAACCCTTCAAATTTTGTCTCTTTTTGGCACATAGGGCTCTTAAGAGAATGGATCGACACAATTTATTATGGAATGATTGGGCATGTTGGATGTGAAATTGGACCTTTCCTAGCATAAATAAACCCACTTGGATGTTTTGGCACTATCACTTTGGCCCCATGATAAAAAAAAACAAAAATTATGCTACCTTGTAACTTTCTCTTCAATGCATTTGATGTTTTTTTGCAACGTGTGAGAGCTTGTCGTCACATTCAAATGGATTAGAGTTTTAAAAATTTGAGAGAGGTTATTATGGAGGGATCCTACATGACCCTATACCTTTATATGTAGTGTTTTTAGGTACCATATTTTCCAATAAATATCTCGTCAAATTTTGTCACTTTTGGCACTTAAAGCTCTTAAGAAAAACTGTCAACACAATATAGTTTGGAATGATCAAGCATGTTGAGGTGTGAAATGAGAAATTACCTAGCATAAAACTACCTACATAGATATTTTGGCATTGTCAGTTTGGCTCCATGATGCATGAAATGTAAAGTATGGCTCTTGAAAAAAATTTACTAAACACATTTGATGCTTTTTGCAACATTTGAAAAATTGTCACCATGACCAAATGGATTGGAGTTCTAAAAATTTGAGAGAGGTTATTGTGAAGATACCCTACTTGAACTTGTACCTTCAAACAAAATTTTTCTAGATGCCATGGTTTCTAATAAATATTCCATCAAATTTTGCTTCATTTGGCATGTAGGGCCCTTAAGAGAAAGCATTGGCACAATGTAGTTGGGAACAATCACACATGTTGGGGTGTGAAATAGGACCTTTCCTCTTATAAACTCACCCACCCAAATGTGTTGGAACTGTCGATTTGGCCCCACAATTTATGAAATATAAATTATGACTCTTTACAATTTTTTACTAAACACATTTGACACTTTTTACAACATTTGAAAAATTGTCGCCATGATCAACTATATTGGATATCTAAAAAACTAACAAAGGTTATTGTGGAGGGACCCTACATGACCCTATACCTTTAGGTGGAATGTTTTTAGGTGCCACAATTTTTGAGAAACAATCCATCAAAATTTTCCACTTTTTGGCACTTAGGGCTCTTAAGAGAAAGTGTCAACATAGTGTAGCATCTAACATTCGAGTGATATGGGGTGTAAAATAGTACATTTTATACGATAAACCCACCCATTTAAAAATTTTGGCACTATTATTTTGGACCCATAATGCATGAAATCCAAAGTATATCTCTTGAAAGGTTTCCTTGAGTCAAGCAACTAAGGACAACATCTAAAAGTATGCATAAGAGTATTCAAGGAAAGTCATGAGGAACTAGGGAAAAGTATAGTGGAGTAAGCTATACAAATCAAGAAGCTTAGGTACACCCCATTTTGATTGAGCTTAACATTAACTAGTTTTTGACCCAATCTTTTTCACTTATTTTCTGCAAGGTAAGTGTGCATATGAAAAGAAGAATAAATAATAACATGTGACAATGTTTCAATATTTTAAGAGCATGCATATCATTATAAGCTTGCTTTTATAATGGTAGTCTCTTCAAAACCATAATTTAAACCATGATGGAATTTGAGTAAAAATAACATATAAAAGATATGAAAGTCCTAATGTATTGAGGAAGTTACAATAGTTTGAGCATATTAGGAGATAGTCTTAATGAAGTTATGTCATCTTTAATGAATTTATGACTGTACTAATGAAGCTACGACTATCCTAATGAATTTGTGACAATGCTAATGAAGTTATGACTATCCTATTGAACCTTTGACCATTTTAATGAACTTAAGAAAATCCTAATAAACCTATAGCTATCACATCTAAATTTATGACTATTATAATGAATTTATGATAGGACCTTAATGAATTTAGGACTATCCTAATGAACCTACTAGTGTCCTAATCAACCTATAAATATATTTTGTATTTTTTTACATCCTTAGAAAAACTAACCTTACAAAAATTAAAATATTAGCATTTCCTAATGTATTAGTTTAAATTGCCTCATAAAAAAAGTCAATAAACATAAATACATAAAACCTACCATCCTTGGGGATATTAGAAATAATTTTTTTAAGCATACATGATTAAAATTATAAATTTCTTCACCTTCTATTCTTATGCATTGGCCCTTTATTGTCCATGGTATTATTGCAATATTATTTATAATGTCCCAAGTTGACCTCCCTTGGGCTTAGGTATTGGATTATTCTCTAGAATTCATGGAGGTACACTTTGCATGCAAACAACTTGGCACCATTTGTATTGATACCATTTTCATTAGTTGAATATTTATTATAATATCTCAAGCACCTAATAAGTTATTTTATAGTTGTTTCATCTTTCCATGTGTAGTTGGTAGCCTACCAAACTACACATATAAATTGTCTCACTGTGAATATATTGATATAGAATGTATGTAAAAATTTATTCTATAGATATATTATATTTCTTGTTGAAATGTACGGGAAAAGGAGAGGGTTTCCTAGCAAGGTGTACTTTTAATTCCATAATTAGATCTAAAGGGAGCCTTGAGAATACTTTTTTTCTCCTATGGGAATTTCATTAGTAAAGAGATCACAAGATGTAATGATTGAATTTCAACATCAAGAGTGAGTCAATCAGACCTGGATCTTAGTCCTTTAAGACAATAGGGTAGACCTGAAACCTAATCAAATGATTTACAATGTTTAAACTATTGAAAGGTGAAAGACAACTGAGAGGGGGGTGAATCAGTTGTCACCAATCTCAAACACAAATCTCAAACAATTATTAACTTTTCATCCAATTTATTCTATTATTAAGTATGAACATGAAATGAAAATAAAAAAAAGCAATATCAACACAAGAAACACTAGATTTACATGGAAAACCCAATGAGGGAAAAACCACAATGAGGATTAACTCACAATATAAAGTAATTCAAAAATTTATTACAAAGAGGCTCACTTCTAAAGGGCTCACTGCCCAAGATATAAGGCTCACTGCTTATAGATAGGACTCACTGTCCAGAAGGGAGGCTTAGTGCCTATAGATACAAAGAAGATAACAGAAAAATCCACCACAACAAATTACACACATCCACAACCTTGATCAGAGAATTGTAAACACCATCAACTCACTACTTTCAAGATTCTGACACATTAAAGTATTGTTGCCTCAACTTATTTTGCACACTCTTTCTTCTCACACTTGTGGAATTCTTGATCAATCAATCCATAACATCTTGACTTGTATTTTTACCATCTTCAACCTTAGAAACTTTCTCCAAAGTTGGCTACACACTCTTCATTTTACATATTCAAATTAGGTTGGAAACTCAACCTGCAGTGGAAGAGAATGAGAGTGGACCAAACCAACACTTAAACAAGACCCAAAACATCATATTGGATCATTCACATGCTTCCTCAATTGATACTTATCCTTTGCAAGATGTGTAGGCACCAGGTTAGCCAAACCTAATTAAAACACAAATAAACTTTGAAGTACACACTTACACAACAAGAAGATAACATGTAGACCACATAACATGCTTCACCATACACTAGAAAACATCTTAGATGGCTTCAAATTTATTTGTGGCAAATACAATAACCTTCATACATAGAAGACTTTCCATTAGTCCATTCGGACTATACAAACACACACAACTCTGAAACTCATCTTCTGGGGCACCAAACCATAAAAACCTTTGATACAACACAGATGAAACCATCACAAACCTTCTACCAGATCCACAAGACCTGAAACAAACTAATGGAGTATTGCAAAGAAAAAAAAATTCTCCCAATCCACAGACAAACAACTCTTCCATACCAGTTCACACACTGGTGGACACAAATTTCACTCTTCATCACACCAGAAGCTCTAATCCAAGATATCTCACCCAATGATGCCCATAAACAACACTTCAAATCTACACAAGCATAGGATCAACATAGAAGAAATGGAGAGCACAAACCAGAACACATTCTAAATACACACACAATTCTGACATCACTATTTTTCAAAAGCACTTGTTAACTCATCACATCAGCACACCTGAAACACCATAAAGATAGCTCCATGTACTCACAACATCTCACTAGTATCTCAACTATATATGCACAACCCGCAATCACTTGATTCCTTTCTTTGCAACATCATATACTGTGTTGACATCAATGAAACCACCACCAAACTCACTCATACTTGCAACAATCTCCCCCTTTCTCATTCATGGAAACACATGATGTGAAAACCCACCATAGACACAATGCACACTCTCCTTTATTTTCTAGATTAGACAACCTACACAATATTCCTACACTTCCTCCTCCTTTCAAATTTTTCTTTTTCACATGACTCTCTCTCCCCCTCTGACATCAATGGAAAAGACCAAAAGTTATGATCATTCCCCCTTAGGAGTGCACCCACACAACTCATACTGCAACAATGATACTTCCTACTCCCTCTGAGGAGTAGACCCAAGTCATCAATCCAAACAAATGAAGAGTCTGTAGATCCATTGGACTGATGCGCCTCCATGTGCACCTAGTTCAAGGAAGGATGAGAAGTAACCCCCAACTTCACCCTAAGATACTCAAAAGTATCCTTCGGAAGAGCCTTAGTAAATATATCTACAATATGATCCTTTGTAGGCACATTCTCTAGCCTAAATTCATTCTCCAATACCTTCTCTCTCAAGAAATGATATTTCATAGATATATTCTTTGTTCTTGAATGCATTACCAGATTCTTTGAAATATTTATAACACTTGTACTATAGCAAAAGATAGGAATAGTCTCATCACACATCACTCCTATGTCCTTCAAATTTTACTTCATCCATAAAACCTGTGTGTAGCAAGATGTTGCAGCAATGTACTCAACTTCAGCAATAGATAAAGACAATATATCCTATTTCTTTCATAGCCATGAAACCAATATTCCTCCAAGAAAGAATGCACCACCACTTGTACTCTTCTAGTCATCCACACAACCAACCCAATTTGCATTGGTGTAAGCACTCAAAGTGAAATCAATATCCTTAGGATACCACAAGCCATAATCTAGAGTTCCTTTTAGATATTTGAATATCCTCTTCACAACTATAATATGTGCTTCTTTATGTTTTGCTTGAATTTTTGCAACCAAACATACTGCATACATGATATCTAGTCTAATAGTAATAAGATATAATAGTCCACCAATCATAGATTTGTACATACTCTAATCAACTTTAGGAGAATCATCATCTTTACTCAATTTGAATCTAGTCCCAATAGGGGTATAGACTGGTTTCAAGTCATCCATTCCAAACTTCTTCAACAACTCTTTGACATACTTTGATTATGAAATGAATATGCCCTTATCAGTTTGATTCACTTGAAGTCCTAGAAAAAAATTCAACTCACCAATCATAGACATTTCAAATTCTTTTTGCATCTACCCTACAAATCTCTTGCACATACACTCATTTCCTTTGAAGATAATATCATCAACATACACAACCAATATCAATATTTTGTTTCCTTCAACTTTGAAATAGAGATTATGATCTACAGAGCCTTTATTGAACCTTTTTTGTGTCAAATATCTATCCAACCTTCAATACCATGCTTTGGGAGCTTGTTTAAGTCCATACATGTCTTTTTCAATTTATAGACCATGTCTAGTTTATTTGATGACTAAAATACTTTTGGTTGTTCCATGTACACCTGTTCTTCCAATTCTCCATTCAGGACTGCAGACTTAATATCCATATAATATACCTTGAAATCTTTGTGAGCAAAAAATGCCAAGAACATCTAAATAGATTCCATTCTTGCCATTGGTGCAAATTTCTCCTTAAATTCTATTCCTTAAACGTGTGAATAACCATTACACATAAGCATTTCTTTATTTCTTACAACTTCACCATTCTCATTTAGCTTATTCCTAAACACCCATTTGTACCAACTATGTTCTTGTTTATAAGTCTAGGAACCAATTCCCATGTCTGATTCTTCTCTATCTACTACAACTCCTCTTTCATTGCTCTAACCCATTTCGCATCTTTGCATGCTTCCCACACTATTTTAGGTTCTATGTTATAAAGTAAACATAGACTTACCTCAACTATCACCACTTTGCTTCTTGTCTTTACGCCTTCACTCTTGTCTCCAATTAGTTTTCTTCTAGATGATTCTTGTGTACATACTACGGGCTCTTAGGAGCAGGTTATGAAGCTTCTTCTTCTTCTTCCTTATTCTCTTCTTGCACTTGTCTATAGATAGGCTCATCTAGCTCAACTTCACTTATTTCAACTGGTCTATGCATATCTTCATCAACTTTTACATTTGCAATCTCAACAACTTCCTCAATATTTTATTGAAGAATCTATAAGCTTTGCTACTAGTTGAATATCAAAGGAAAATACCTTCATCACATATAGCATCAAAATTTTCAAGGTTCTCATCATCTCTTTTAATGTAACATCTACTTCCAAACACCTTAAAGTACTTAACAATAGGAATTTTTCCAGTCCACAACTCATATGGGGTCTTTGTGCTATTACCTCTTATCTGAACTTTGTTAAGAATATAAATAGCAGTGTGGATTGCCTCTCTCTAGTATACATTAGGTACATTTTCCTCTTTCATCATTTTCCTTCCAGCCTCTTGAATAGTTTGGTTCTTCCTCTCAATAACTCCACTCTACTGAGGAATTCTAGGAGAAAAAAATGTCTCTTTATGCCATGCTCTTCAAAAAATGAATTAAACTCACTAGAAGTGAATTCGCCACCTCTATCAGACCTTAAACATTTGATTCTCAGGTTCACTTCATTCTCTACCCTAGCCTTGAACACTTTAAATCCATCTAGAGCTTGATCTTTCTCCCTCAGAAAAGTAAGCCATGTCATTAATCAATTAAAAGCATAAAATACCTATCACCATTAAGAATTCCTATTCTTGTAGGACCACAGAGGTCTGTATGAACCAATTCCAACATTCTAGAAGTTGATTGCTCTTTTCCTTTAAAGTTGCATCTTGTTTATTTTCCCAACTGCTTCTACAAACAGTATTGGTAGGCTTTGTGATTTTAGGCAGATCTGAGACAACCTATCTTGAACTAATCCTAATCAGATTGTCAAAGTTTACGTGTCCCATCCTCTATTTCCATAGCTAACTTTCATTAACTTGAGATACAAGGCACTGACCATCAACACCCTTAAGTTGATAAATGTTTCCATATGTTCTGCTTCTTGTAGCAACCATAGTTCTGGAACCTTTTCTAATCTCACAAGTATTATCCTAAAACACAAGCTTGAATCCTTTGCTACAAATTTTTCCAACACTCAAAATATTATGCCTTAATCCCTTAACATAATAGACATCATCAATACTGCATTTTCCATCAAAACTAATTATTCCTTTTCGGACAATCTTTGCTCCAGAATCATCTCCAAACATAACTAATCAACCATCATACTTTTCAATCTTAGTAAACTTAATTTTGTCTCTGGTCATGTGATTTGAGTAGCCACTTTCAATCACCCAATAGTCTTCATATTGTCTAGCATGAAAGGCACCAGAGTACCTTCCATCTCTTCCTTCTTGTTCTTTGGACCACTTTCCTTTGCACATCATCCAAATTTAGTAGATATCGATTTATTCTCTAAGGCTAGAAACAATCATTCATCATTATCACCCTCAAAATCAAATTCATCATTAGAAATTTCAGCATCTTCTCTAACATAGTACAATTTCTTGAACTTCTTATCCTTTTTGTCTTTGTTGTCTATCTTCTTCTTGTGTACAACTCTATTTGGAAATCTTGAAGCATAGTGACCAATATTTCCACAACTAAAACATTTAAAAGGTAACTTACCTTTGTACTTACTGGTACCTTTCTTCAACTTCCTTGTAAATTTTTCTTCCAACTCCTTTGAACTATCACCATTCAGATCATCTTCTATTTTAGTAGCTTTAAATGTTGATTCTATCTTCTCCTTTTCTTTTCCAAACTTCCTCATCTCAAATGTGATCAAGATGCCAAATAGTTGTTCTTTAGTAAATATCTTAGGATCATACACTTCCTCAATGGCCGAGACCTTATCGCTGTAACTCTCTAGTAGGGTCATAAAAATATTCTCCAGCACATCTTCATTAGTCAGAGTACCACCTTGATTTTTGACTTCATTTACTACAATATCAACCCTCTGAAAGTAGCTTGAAAAATATTCACATTCTTCTATTTTCAAGTTCTCACATTTGCACTTAGTTCTTAGCTTCTTTGACAATTTGACTCTATCATTTCCTTCATAGACATCTTCCAACTTTTTCCAAACTTCATAAGCAGTGCCCAAAGAAATAACTTTTTTTTGCTTAGTCTTAGATAAAGCTCTATAGATTGCATACCTTGCTTTCTCATTTTCCTCATAGGAAAAAATATCATATGCAAAAGGACCACTTTCTAGTGCAACATATTTTGTCTCAATAGCTTTCCAAGTCTTGTAACCAAGATAGATCAAGTAACCTCTCATCTACACTTTCTAGTCACTGTAGTTAGATCCATCAAACACAGGGATTGACAATTTGTGTTCCGTCATATCTACCTAAAGTGGTTAAGCTCTTCTTTGAGGAACCAAAGCTCTGATACCAATTATTGAAAGGCACAATACAACTAAGACAGGGGGTGAATCAATTTCCACCAATCTCAAACAAAAATCTCAAATAATTATTAACTTTGCATCCAATTTATTATGTTATTAAGTATGACCATGAAATACAAATAATAGAAAGAAATATCAACACAAGAAACACTAGATTTACATGGAAAACCCAATGAGGAAAAAACCACAGCGAGGATTAACTCACAATATAAAGTAATTATAAAATCGATTACAAAGAGGCTCACTACCAAAGCCCACTACCCAAGATACAAGGCTCACTACCTATAGATAGGACTCACTGTCTAGAAGGGAGGCTCACTACCTACATATACAAGGAACATAATAGAATAATCCACCATATAAAATTACACACATTTGTAACCCTGATCAGAGAATTGCAAACACCATCAACTCACTGCTTTCAAGAATCTAACACATTAATGTACTACTGCCTCAACTCATTTGCATAGACTCTTTCTTCTCATGCTTGTGGAATTCTTTATCGATCAATCCATAACATCTCGACTTGTATTTATACCATCTTCAACCTTAGAAAATTTCTCCAATGTTGGCTACACACACTTCATTTTACAAATTCAAATTATGTCAGTAACTCAACATTCTTGTGGTGGAAGAGAATGAGAGTGAACCAAACCAACACTTAGCCATGACCTAAAACAATGTCTCAGATCAATCACATGCTTCCTCAATTGATACTTATCCTTCACATGACGTGTAGACACCAGGTTAGCCAAACCTAATGAAAAAACAAATGAAATTTGAAGTACATGCTTCTGCAACAAGAATATAACATGTAGATAGTAACACCCCACCACGTAACCCTAAAGGATGATGCAAACACAGCGGAAGTGTAACCATTTTTTCTAAAATGTACTCAATAACAAGTAAAGTGAACTACACTTAACACATACATCCTCTAAGGTACGCGACAATGCTTATATTCCCATAATATACAAAAGTAAACTAATTCATAGCATATAAATAATACTCATGACATAAATAACATACATCCAAAGCATTGAACTCATTTCATTAGATACAAAGTACATTAAAGAATTATTGATAGATTGCATTCATTTCATAAAGTAGTTACAAGACTCATTTCAAAAATGAGGAAGGTCATACAATAATGTTACAATAACAATGATACAAGAATCCTCCTCGAATACAAATGAGGAATAGTCCATATACATAAGTATCCAACTGATACAAAAGAACATAAGAAATAGTACAAAGAAACTAGTACACTTGAGCTCTCCAATCTAGAAGAACTCGCCATCACGAACATGAAATGGGAACCCAATGGTTTATGGTGTACGTTCCACCCAACCAAGTGGTACCCGAAGGCACATCCCTCATGCTAGGAGATAGTAATAAGGGCTTCCTAGGAAAAACCAACAACCTCTAGACACAGGAAACACATAATACTATACCATACAAGAACAATATATACAGAAAGGTTACATTGCTTCTAGAGTAAAAGAATCAATTACATCAACTACGTAATACATATTGTTGTCATAGGAGGAGTGTCATCACAAAGTTGCATGGGTTACCCTAGCACCACTTTGTACGTCGACCCCCATTGAGAGCTACTCCCCTATTGACAACACAAGGATCTAATCCAAAATATAAGGGGCCACACATCCCATTTGTAGTAACTGGGTGTTTAGCTGAAACTCAACCAAGTACACTACCCAAGGAAAAATAAAGGGTTGAACGATAAAACACAACAACCTCCTTATAATATAACATCATCTAGAAGACTTATAAACATAACTAACCAATTTCCCTAAAAATGTAAACAGAAGAAATCATAATTTAAATAAGCAATTCAAGCAGGAAATAAATCTACCATTAGGATTTCTTAAATCCAATTTCCATTTCATTAAAATACAATAACACATTGCCCAAAATAAACTTCATTAATATAATTTTCATTTATAGACAATAAGGAAATTAAATTTAATTGTTTAATTCCAATTTCCCTATTTACATCAATATAAAATATTTTTTTAAAATAATCACATTATGAAAACATCTAGTTTGTGCATTTACATGCACCCATTAAAGAAAATTTATTTAAATATATATATATTTAAATATATATATATATATATATAATTATACGTATATAAATATATTATTTAAATATCTTAAAATTAAATACAATTTTTTCAACACATATTAAAATATAAATATATATTTAAATAAATATATATACATATATATATATATCATATTTTAATAAACTTAAACCATATAATAAATCAAATTTGCAAATATTTAAGGGGCAAATGAAGGTTTCATGTGGGTGTTGGTTGTATACACAACCAACTCCCATTTGGGGGCACACGACCTATGTGGGCAGCACTAGGCGCTGCCTCCATAGCCCACCTCCCCCTATGGGGACGGCTGTGGGGGTAGCCCCCTCCAATCCCCAATAAATTTCACAATCCTGTGATTTTAAAATCACCATACAAAATTTCTTCAATCTAGTTTTTTTAATATATTTTTTTCCAGAATGATTTCTACAGTAAACTTCATAAAAATATAAATTTATATATATATATATATTTGTATATGTATATGTATATATTATAATATATATATAAATACATATATATGTGTGTGTGTCTCTGTCTGTGTGTGTGTAGATTCATCAACATGAATGCTCCAGTCAGGAATATTATTTTCACAAAAAAATTTCTATCGAAAGTATTTACAAAATTATATAGAGGTTTTCAATTTCCAGCCAAATAAAAACTAATTGGGAAAATAAATAAAAAACAAAAATCTTCTACAAGAAGATCTTTTCCCATACAAATAAGATTTTCCACAATTTGGATAGGAAGATTTTAATTCCATTCCTACAGAGATTTTCCAAATCTTCTATTGTTTTCCCTCTAGGATTTCTATTGTTTATAAACAATTTCCTATAGAAGCTCTCATATTTCACTATAAAATTCTTTCTATGTATTCTATTTTTAAAAATCAATTTCTATAGAAGTTTTAAAATTTTCACGAAAATTTTCCAAACACAACAATCTTTCAAATTTACAAATATATTAAAGCTTCTACACAAATAACATATTATTCTTGTACAGGAAATCTTTCCAATTTGCATAACAATAAAAATAGTTTAAAGAACTTGTTTCCAAATGCTTGAGGAAATGATGTTTGAAGTAGAGCTTCGCGTTCAGATTCCAATTTATCAAAGCTTCTTCCAAATTATCCACTTTTTCTAGAAAGATGAAAACAAAACCAGAGACAAAATTTCTCGAGAACTTCTTTCCCAATTTTTCAACAAACTCTTCTCAAAATATCCTTTTTTTTAATTCCCATGAAGTAGCCTCTTTCTTCTTTTAGTTAATGCAAATATTCTCTGTGAGAATTAATTCCCAACAATAGTGTTTAATTAATTTTTTTAACACATGTCACAAATAAAATATCTTTTCAACCAAATCACAAATATTTCCTCTAAGATAATTACAAGATATTTATGCATTTAATAATTTATAATTCACATATCAATTTCTAAATAAATTTAATCACAAAGATTAAATCACTTTACAAAATAAATTAAATTTTAATTAATTAAATCAAATATTAAGCTTCTAACAATATTAATCAAGATTAGTTAAATAATCACTAAAAACCATTATAAACATTAATTAACATTAATTTCCCATAGAACATACCTTGCAAAATAAATAAATGACAAGGAAAACATGGACAACATAAAAAAAAACATATTGAAACTGTAGACATCGAAAATATATTGATTGACATCGTGCATCTGATCCTGACTTACTAACATCATTTCTTCCTAAATCATCCCTTGGTCTAACCATTTAATAAAATTCCCCTATCTAATTAAATTCATCAATATTCGTCCCTTAATTAAATAAATCATTTTATATGATTAAGTCAATTCCTTCTGTTAATTAAATCAATCCATCTGATCTAATTATCCCTATTTAATTAAATAATCAATTTATTTGATTAAATCTCTAAAGTCTATCCATTAAATTAAATAAATTAAAACCTTATTTGATTTAATCTAACACCATCCTTTTTAATTAAATAAATCAAAATCATTATTTAATTAGCCTCTTATCATATTCCTCTCTTATTTGATTTAAATAAATCCATAAATCTAAGTCAAAATAAGTCACATCATCTAATTTACTATTAAATTAATTAACCCTTGATTAATTTAACCTCATCTCCTGTCACATCCTCTAATGCAAGTTGCACATGAAAATAGATTTAATTCATTTATTAAATCTCTATTTTTCTCACAAGGCATCTTTTGGAATATTCCCTCAATTTGAATTCAAAAATTCCAAGTCAACATGTACATCCAACAAAGCATTTAAAACCTCTTACATGTCCTTTGCCTTAAGCCAAGTGGCATTTATTGCATTTTCCCTTCCCTCTTGCATGTCATTTCAACAAATTTGAATTTCAAATATTGGTATTTATTGGCACAACCCCAAATCTTGCACAACCATCATCCATTCATAGCTTGACAAGTGGCACCATATCATTGGATGAATGTTAGTCCCACATTGCAAAAATTTGGGCATTCATCCATCTTGAAATCCTATAAATGAAGAGCTCCTCTCCTCATTTTATCATCCACAAACATTGCAAAGTTACCATGCTAAAATACTTAGCCATCCTCATCCATCATTTGAATTCTTAGCTAGGATTTTTGTAGATTTGGCTTGGAGTTCTCATCTTCAACACATCAAGATTTCATCATAGGAATTGGGAAAGGGATAATTTTCACATCAAATTGGCACCAATTCCCCCATGGGATCAAGTGTTTGCTTCTCTAATTAGGATTAAATCTAGTTTTATCTTTTGTATTGTGTTCTTCATCAATTTCTTTCCTATTTTGAGTTTGCAAATGGATTTCATGGGGAATCCTTGTTTTAGCTTGTAATTCCTTGTCTAACTCACTTATTCATGTTGTTTTTTAGGTACTAGGAAAAGGGTTCGCACATTTGGCGCTAGAAGGAGGGCTTGACATCATTATTTCTAACAATTTCTTGAAATTTCTGCATTTTCTTGACACACAGGAAATTCCAACGCTGGCTCCTTAGTGTCGCTATTTTTGGCACCACAAGCTCGTGAGCGTCATTGTTTTAGCACCACGGGCTCGTTAGCGTCGCTATATAGCACTGCGTGAACATAAACTACGTTGCTGGACTCATCTTGCCAAGAATTTTTGAATTTTAAACTCCACCGCTAGACTCACCGACCTGCAGACAATTTCAAAAAATATTAAACAGCGACGCTTTCAAAAACTGTGACACTGGGTGAAAAGTGCAACACAATCATGCTCTCTATCCTGGCATAGAGCGCCACTAACTGGTAAGCGGCGCTGTGAGAGCACCGCTGGGAGGAACAAACAGTGGCACCTTCATGAGTTGTGACGTTGGAAGACAGTAAAAGGGAGAATTTAATTTTTAGCACGTGTTTTTAATTTATGATTTATCTATCTTCTATTTTCTGGTTTCTTAACTTCTATTTTTTTCCAAAATCTGATTGTTTTTCTTTTTTATAGGTTGGAAATCGAAAACAAAAGAAGGAGGATCATGGTGATATACTTTGTCTTATCAAAGTGTTTTTTAACACTTAAGTGTTTTTTTAACACTTCTCCAAGAATTTGTCATCTTCTTCTTTCTTAGAACACTAGCTTTCATTTGGGTTTAAAAAGAGTTCTTTTTGTTTATTTCTTGCAAAAGGATTAAAAAGAATCTTAGGTTCAATAACTTACTAGATTTTGTTTGTGGGATTAACAAATTGAACAAATGTTTTTTCACTTGTGATTTGGTGCTCTAAAATGAACTCACATATTGCTTTGAGGATCTAAAAAGAACAAGTGTAGCTTTGTTTTTGTGAGGGCTTACTTAGACTAAAGCCATTGAAAAAGGACGTATGCGCTTCTCTCGCGCTTTATAGCGATCTTGAGAATCAAAATGCCTTTTTCATGACTTTGGGTGAAGATAAAGCAATCACCTCCACACTTCGATTTGGGCTTAAAATTGAACAAAATCTTGTGCGAGTGTGAGTGGGGGCTTTATTGCGTACATTCTCTCTCCTTGTTGCCAACAAGGATTGATCGAGTTATGAATATTGTTCTTCATTCACTATTGTTTATCCTAGAGGGCCTACCTTGAGGAAAAAGTACTCACCCAAGGGAACGACTCAACTGGTAACACTCTAAAGCCAAGAGTATTTCCACCCGGGATATAAATGTGGATATTGGATGAAACGCCAATATCACATGGTTGATTCCGACAAGATGGATCCGAAAGGGGACTCTTGCCGTATGGGTCAATCTCCATGAATGGAAAGTCCTTACTAAAACCCATGTGCTAGAATTTTCCAAAATCCTTAATCTATTTGTTGGTGCAAGAACGGTCATTCTGAAGCCACCCCACACTTTTACGGTCTTCTAGTAGAAATGGAAAGAATGCCATGGGAGTTTCATGGGTGTTGATGCTTGGCTGCCCTGTATAAGTGAGTGTCATGGAGGGGAGCTAGTGGGGTCAAGCATCTAACCATTCGCTAGAGATAAGCGTAGCTGGACTTGTCCAAGTGGGAATCCAACAAATATTTTCTTACACATCCATAGGATTGTACTTATTCTTGGGTTACAAAATGCATTGCTTGATCAAAAACATCTAAAAAAAAAACACTTAACATCATCCAAATTTCAAACCCTTTTGAGGACAAATACAATTGACTCAATCCATATGTTATTGCTTTCCCTTGGGATTCACGTCCTTGGAGATTTCTAAGCATTGGATTATATCTCAATTTTTCTTCTTAAGTAAACAATAGGAAACCCTTGCCTTAAGTTCATTAAATTTCCACATAACATATCTTGTGGGGTTTGAGGAAATTAAGACATTAGACACCTTAGTTTGAAAAACTAATTGAAGAAAGTGTTTTTGGTAAAATAAAGACATTAAGCAAAGCTAAGAAAAATGAACTTTCATATGTGTTGAAAACTCCAAATCCCAAAGCACAAAATCATTGATTGGAAATCCAAAAATGAATGTTCAAATGAAATCTTTTCTTGGTTACAAAATTCCTTAGGAAGCATTTGTATGCTCTTCAATACCTAGGTCTAGGAAAACAAAGTGTCCTTTTTAGGTTCATCTTAGGATCAAAACACATCAAAATCTTTTTCATCCATCCTCCCAAAACATCAAAGCAAAATCCATCTCATCATCACCTTTTGGAAAATCTTGAAATCATCCTTGATACTAGGCTTTGTGGAAAAATCAAAATCATCAATATCATTGAGAACGAAATCCTTGAAAACATTAGCAAAAACACCTTTTCCTAGGTATATGTAGATGCATCCTTTTGCATATACTTAGTCAAAGTTATCAAAAATCATCTTGTCTAGCTTAGTGTATGTAGATGAATCCTTCTTCATATGCTTAGTGAAATAATCATCTTGTTTGAATAGGTGTGGGTAGATACATCCTTCTCCTCACACATATCCAAATTATCATCCTTTGAACAAAGTTATCCCTTAGATCATCATCAAACATCTTACGGTCTTTTTGTTCAAAATCAAAATCAAAATCAAAATCAAAATCAAGGACAAAATCTCAAATCTCAAAATCCAAAATCAAGAATCAAAATCCACAAGTCCTAAAAGCCTAGTGTCTCATTCAAGATTTATCAAAAGCCAAAACATCCATATCATCCATCCCTAAACATCATCATCATATCATCACCTTTGATCCTCAAGGCATCCTAAAACTTTATACTTTGGGACATAAAATAACGATCGGTCCAAGGAATCAAGAGATTCATCTCCCGTATTCTCAAAGATTGATCCTTGTTTTATGGTTCTAACTAGATCTCAATACAAGAAGAGTATGGAATCCAACAAAGAAACACCTGCTTCAAGCGATCTTAGCTAGACAAATGCAGAAATGAATCCAGCAAAATCAAGTAATCCATTGACCCTCTCATCATCGCAAAATTGGCAAGAAGAAAACCAAGGAGAGGACCTTACTTTTGGAATGTCTCGCAAGGAAATGATAGAAATGCTTCAAAATCTAGAGAATCAAAAAATCATCAACATCATGATGAGACTCAACCCTTCGTTATACATGCTTGAACTAGCAAAACAAGGGGCCAAGTTGCCTTCGGATTTTGATGTAAGTACTATAATGGAGACATCCTTTCTACCTATCTCATCCACCATCCCCATTTCATCTACACCTCCATCCCAAAACATCACGCAAAACATTCTGCAAATCACAACATCGTTTGTTCCGACCCAACCCAATGTCAACAAGGGAAACAAATTCCTCAATGCTTTTCAATCACACCCCCTTGTTAATAATAAAAAACATGGATGCAAACACCACCTTGGAACAAAGCATACCCCAAAACCCGTTACACAAAATTTTTCCTCTCACATTCCATTACGATCCATCGTCATCATTCTTTCACGCAACTCCTCAAACACCTCTTCTCACAATTTCACAAGAAGAGGGAAATACGTTCGGACTAGGGGGCTTATTCGACACCAGGACATTTTCACAACAACTCACACCCCTCACCTTTCCACCTCTTCTGCCATTACCATTATCATCCGCACCATTCCTTGGTTTAGGGATTCCTCCCCTACCAAGTATCAATCAAACCTATATCCCAACCATCAACCAAAGCATTGCACCAAACACAAAAAATTTATCGTTGATATCGCAACAACAAACGATAAATGCACAAGAAATGGCAACATCATCAAACACACCCTTAACATCACAAAGCATGGTCTCTCAAGGACCAATCACATCAATACCACTATCCAAAACCCAAACCATCAACACAACATCATTATCTACCACCATTTCAAATCCACCACCACCACCAACGTTCACCACATCAAGCCAATACGGCGCAGCATTGCAAGCTGCTTTTCAAAGAGGATACCAACAAGTTCAAAAAAAAAAAGTTGTACAACAAGCCGCTCAAGCCACATAAGCTGCTCAACCTGCACAAGCTACATTACAAGCACAACAAACACAACAAGCCCAAGCATTATTGCAACAACAACAACAACAAGCCGCCCAAGCCACACAAGCATTGCAAGCACAAAGGGTCGCTCAAGCACAAATTTTATTGTAGCAACAAGCAACACAAGCACAAGCTCAAGCGCAAGCTCAATATGAAGCACAACTTCTTGCACAAGCAGTGCAAGTGCAAGCATATTAACAAACACTAAAGCAATACCAAGAGCAGCAAGAAGTGGCAGAATTGGCAGCCCAACAACAAGCATTGTTGGAACAACAACAAGTGCAACAAGGAAAAATCTTAGTGCAACAACAACAAGATCAACAACAAGCGTTGTTTATACAAAAGCAAGTAGAAGCCTACTTCATCCACCAGAACATACATATACCATCAAACAACGCACCAAACAATCCACCCATCCAACCCACAATTCAAACACCTCAAAACACTTTCATCCCACACCCTGATCCACAAATTGATGTGACGACACAACTTAGGTTGCTCTCACAACAAGTGCTCGACCTTCAATCAGGGTGAACAACCAAAACACCAAGCAACTTGTGTCCCTATCCATTTGATAAAAGCTTAGAGATGAAACCATTCCCCAAGGGATTTGAGATCCCTAAATTTGACAAATATCAAGGGATGGGAAATCTTGAAGATCACATTAGGGAATTCCAGGTTCATTGCATGGAGGTCGTGTATGACGATACTTATCTGATGTGGCTATTTCCTAGAAGCTTGGCAGGCCCCGCTATAGAATGGTTCTCTCGCTTACCTTCAGGCATTAGAACATTCCAAGAAATAAGGGATGCATTCATTAGGAACTACGCATGTAATATTGCAATGGATGTCAGTCTCGAAAAACTATATGCTCTAAAACAAGAAAAGAATGAATCTTTTTCATCATTCCTTCAACGATGGTGATCCAAGGCCAATCAGAGCAAGTGGACCATGCTAGAAGAACAACAAGTTTGCACCATCATCGCCAACCTTGAAAGTCGCTTATCATTTCATCTCAAGGTTTAGGGCATCACCACATATGAGCAATTGATCTCCAAGGTACTCAGCATCGAAAGAGCCCTTGTGACTCAACCCGCAGAATCAACATCATATCACGAACCGTAAAACAACCACCCATCATCCAATTACAACAATAAACCTCACACATGGGCAAGGAACAAGAATGTTACTAATGATGGTGTCATAGATGCCAAGGTGGTCATTAGTGGTCCACGCCAAAACACACCCACACCACAAATCCAAAATCAACACCAAAACACTCATCACACAACATACCAACCCAACAAAAATCCAACCATCAATAACGTCAATGATCAAAGAGGACCACCCCAAAGCAAAACTTATCCCAAACTAAAATACGCTATCTTGGGGGAACCACTGGAGGACATAATGAAAAATTTGATCGATGAAAAAATCATCAAGCCTCCTACATTTGAAAACTATCAAGAACCCGATGTCAAACCTCCTTGGTATAACGAAAATCAACTTTGCGAATTTCCTAAGATCAAAGGTCATACCACAAACAATTGCATGAGACTCAAAAATATCATCCAAGATCTCATTAACAAGAAAATCATAAACGTGGAACAACCTACTGGAAATTAAGATCTAAAAATCTACATGAATCCGATTCTGAATCATGGCAACAAAGGGAATAAAAATGATAAAGGGAAGGGCAGTGTAAATCATGTGTACGAAATGGTCGTTGCCTCCCTAAATGAAGATTGCATGGTCATCACCATCAAGGGTGCCCACGCCAAAGATTGTGGAGTCACCACAAGAGGCGGAAAAGTCACCATTGCAAGATCATCCCAACCTAATATAATCCCTTCATCTAGAGTCGTTCTGCACAACTACAACATTGTAGAACAACTCAAGAGAATGCCAACACACATCTCCATCATGGAGTTGTTAAAAATCTCATCAGCGTATAAGAAGATTCTTGAGGAAGCATTAGCCTAATCCACTGTCCCTGCAGATCTAGATGTGGACCAATTCCAAGCTATGGTCAGAAATATCATAACACCTAATCTCCTTACATTCTCTGACCAAGATTTCCCTACCCAACCATCTCACAACCGTGCACTTCACTTGGAAGCCATTGTCAACAAGAGCAAAATCAAAAGGGTCTTGGTGGATGGAGGTGCAGGTTTCAACATCTGTTCTCTTAGCCTCATCAAGCAGTTAAAAATATCAGAAGATTCCATCGACAAAGGTAAGGGCATCACAATAAGAGCATATGACGACCAAGAAAGATTGTCTCGGGGCACAATCAAACTCCCTATTCAAGTAGGGCCAACTCTTATGGAAACTACCTGTCAGGTCTTGGACCTTGAATTGCCATATAATATCCTCCTGGGACGCCCATGGATCCATGAGATGAAAGCCGTAGCATCAACCTTCCACCAATGTGTGAAATTTACACATAATGGACAAGAGGTTACCATCCACGGAGATCCTGAACCGTTTTCATATTACAAAAAACTTGAGGCCAAGTATTACAAAATCCCCCAAGTGCCAAAGAATGATGAGGGCCCATCCACATCATACATCGACCTCGCCACTCTCGCGTCCATTTCTGTGACAAAGACACTCACCATCCGCACCATCTCTGATATCAAGCTCATCATCCAAGAGGACGGTTGTGGAAGCTACAAACTCCCTAACAATGCTTTCGTGATAGGAGAGTTACCACAATCTAATAGATCACGAGGATGCCCACAAGAAAATCAAACTTCCACATCACAAACCTATCCTGAAAACTATCTCGAATTCACAAGATGGGGAGACCTTGGTCATGAGGTTATTGAAGTAGATCCATCTCACTTGTACTATGACGTTATGATAGAAATCAAAGATTGGGACAAAATGACAATGGGCTCATAATACCTATCATGCTAGAGATGTGACCCATAACAAATCTTGGTCTTGGACGTACCCCTCCGAGCATAACCATATGTGGTTGAAGTCCTTCGGTTAGAATGGCTAATGTTTCTCCTCAGCCAGTACTAGTACAAGTACACTCACCAATAGTCATAGGTAGGGACACACATAATTTTATAACTGAGCCCTATATTAGTAGCGATGACAAAGATACCTTGACCAATCTACCTAGGTTATTTGAGGACACCACCCTATGTATGATTAGCACACTCTCCTTTGAAACAGACCATCAAAATCATGAGATCCATTTAGTGTACCCCCAACTAATCGACTATGACCAACGAGGACCACCAGTTCTCGATACATTCGAAAATGATGAAGCACTCTGATAATTCATGGGATTGAGGGATAACGTTCCAGATGGAGATCACAAGGAAGGCTTTATAATGGATTTGGACACACATGCCTATTACGGGGAAATAATTGAATCCTTCAGTCACAAAAGTGAGAAACTAAGAATCATATCCAAGTACTTGAGTGAAAACCACATCGTGGCACTCTCTAACAGGAAAATAATAAAAAGAAAGGATGTTTCCAATGGTGAAAACCTCTCTGAGGCGCTCGAGGATGAAGGATTCAATCTTCCCTTAAGAGCTATTCATCAGGAGAAGTCAACAGTCTTGGCCGAAAAATGTGATCCAATCAACCGAGGAACTGAGGAGACCCCGCATATCACATTCTATGTGGAATCACTATTATCAGAAGAGAAAGAACTCCTAGCAACATTCCTAAAGGAAAGGCAAATAAACTTCGCATGGAGTTACGCTGACATGCCAGGGCTAGATCCAGAGATAGTGGTCCATCATTTAGCAGTGTATCCAGAAGTAAAACCGGTCAAACAAAAGCTTCAAAAAATGCATCCTCAAATCACTTTGTTAGTCAAAATGGAACTCAAAAAGTTGCTAGATGCAAGATTCATACAACCAATTGATTATCCAGAATGGGTATCAAACTTGGTACCTGTATCAATACCTGATGGAGCCATCAAAATCTGTATGGACTTCAGAGACTTGAACAAAGCATGTCCCAAGGATGATTTCCTACTTCCCAACATCGACATGATAGTAGACATGACAGCAGGACATGAGATGCTATCACTAATGGACAGATTTTTTAGGATACAACCAGATCATGATAGCAAAAGAAGATCAACACAAGACATCTTTCACTTGTCCATGGGGGACCTACTATTGGAACATGATGCCATTCGACCTAAAGAACGTAGGAGCAACCTATCAATGGGCCATGACATTAATATTCCACGATATGATTCATAAAACAATCAAAGACTATGTCGACGACATTCTAGCTAAGTCAAGGAAAAGACAAGATCATATAGCAACCCTAAGTGCTATATTTGACAGACTGGAGGAATACAAAGTCAGACTAAATCCCAAGAAGTGTGTCTTCAGCGGACAATCAGGTAAATTGCTAGGGTACATAGTCTCCATGAGGGGTATCGAGGTGGATCCAACAAAAGTGAAGGCAATCCTCGAGATGGAAGCACCAACGACATTAAAACAATTGAGAGGCCTCTAAGGCCGAATTCAATCCATCTGATGGTTCATAGCACAACTGGTAGACAAGCAGAACCCATACTCTCACCTACTCCACAAGGGAGTAGCGTATAAATGGGATACAAAATGTGAAGAGGCATTTAACAAAATCAATGAATATCTACTGACACCACCAGTTTTAATGCCACCTATCCCAAGAAAGCCATTGATCTTATATGTGTCAACAATAGCAGCAACCCTTGGAGCTCTCCTAGCTCAACATGATGAAAACGGAATGGAGAGGGCCATCTACTATATCAGCAGAACAATGGTGGGTCATGAGCTAAATTATTCATTCATCGAGAAAGCTTTCCTCGTAGTAGTGTTTGCATCCCAAAAATTTAGACATTACATGTTGGCACACAAGATAAATCTCATTACAAAAATTGATCCCCTCAAGTATCTCCTATAAAAGGAAATGCTCACAGGAAGAATGGCAAAGTGGGTAATGATATTATCAGAGTATGACATCGAATATGTAGAGCGGAAAGCCATTAAGGGTCAAGTTATTGTAGATCAACTAGCAGAAGAACCTATTTATTCTAAGAACCCTCTTATCTCAAAATTCCCAGATGAATCCATTTTTAACCTCAACATAGTAGACCACTGGAAACTATACTTCGATGGTTCATACACACAGCAACGGATCAAGAGCTAGTGTCTTCTTCATCACCCCACAAGGGGATTGCATACCAAAGTCATACAAATTGGCATTCCCTTGCACCAACAACATAGCAGAATACGAGGCTTTGACTATAGGCCTCAGGATAGTAGTACAATGGAATATCATAGCTCTCAAGGTGTACGGGGACTCTCAGTTGATCATAAATCAAGTCAATAATGAATATCAGACTAAGGATGATAAGCTCACTCCATACAAGAAATTGGTGGAGACTCTTAAGGAATCCTTCATTGACATAACATTTGAGCAGATTCTGAGAATCAACAACAGAGTAGCAGACGTCATGGCTACAATTGGGTCTCTATTAGACATCCCTCATAACGTGCCAAAATATGAATTTCTGATTGAGCAGTTTCTCGTTCCCACATTCGAGGTACCAAAATCAGAATATGTGTGTGAAATCGTTGGTCTTGGTGATCCTTGGTACCATGACATCTACACATATCTTTGCATAGGAGTCATACCCACTGACCTCCCATCAAACCTAAAATGAACCTTTATCAAAAAGGCATCTAGATTTGTCATCCTAGGTGATACCTTATACCGTAGAAGCATTGAAGGTACCTTGTTACATTTCCTAAATGTTGAGGAGGCATTAACTGCTTTAACTGAAGTTCACAATAGTATATGTGGTTCACACTCGAGTGGAATGACCATAGCCAAGAAATTGCTGAAGATGGGGTATTATTGGCCCATAATGGAATGAGAAGCACATGATCATGCTAAAAGGTTTTTACAATGTCAGCAGCATGGGGACCTCATCCATGCTCCAGCTCAAGAGCTTCATCTGACTATCACACCATGGCCCTTTTCGCAGTGGGGACTCGATCTCATTGGGAAAATCTCACCCACCTCATCCAATGGCCATAAGTTCATCATAACTACAACTGAGTACTTCACAAAGTGGGTGGAAGCCATACCCATGACGTATATCACTGGGAAGCAGATCTCAAAATTTATCCTAAACTATCTCATCTATCGTTACGGTGTCCCACAAGCCATTATCTCAGATAATGGGACACCATTCAAGAACCAGGAGGTTCGCGACTTGTGCAAGAAATTCAAAATCCAGCATCGCTTTTCCACCCCATACTATCCCCAAGGAAATGGCCAAGCAAAAGCTATGAACAAAACCATCCTTAAAATCCTCAAGAAATAGTCAATGACACAGGTCGTGACTAGCATCTACAGCTTAATCCCACCCTCTGGGCTTATTGAACCAGTATCTGCACACCCACCGGCGCCACCCCTCTCCTTGGTCTATGGATCAAGTCGTACTCCCCATTGAGATTGAGCTCCCATCCCTTAGAATATCATTGCAAAATCTCATCACTGATGAGGACTACCGGGTGTCAAGATTAAACGAGCTGGAGTTACTGGATGAGAGACACATAGATGCTTTGAATCATCTGCAAGTCTATCAAAATAGACTCAAATGAAGCTACAACAAGAAGATCAGAAGCAGGACTTTCCAAGTCAAAGAATTGGTCTTAAAAGAAAATCAGAAGAATGTCCTGAATCCCAACAACAAAGGAAAGTTTGAACCCAATTGGTTAGGGCCTTTCATCATCACAACAAGCTATAAATCAGGGGCATATCAGCTATCAACACCCGAAGGGGAACCTCTGTAGGAGCCAATGAATAGCTCCCATCTCAAAAAGTTTTATGCCTAAATCTTTCAAGGTATAGAACAAGAAAATCCAAAAAATTAGAAAAAGTCCCTGAAAAAATGGTTACTTTGGTGAAAACTTGGCAACAGGCATCTTGGTAACAACAACAAAAAAAAATCAAAAAAAAATAAAAAAATAAAATAAATAAAAAATCGTCCTCTAGTGAAAACCACTTCGGTGGCACTTTGGGCAAGTACCTCGGTGAAAACCTGGAAAATAGGTGCCTTGTGTAAATAAGCACTTTCCATCCACCAGGATCTTTATGGCTTGATCTGCATCATCCATCCATTTCACTTCCATCATCCATCATATTCGGTCTCACATCCATCACTCATCCACTCGCATCTGCACCATAGCTTGGTCCTGTGTTTGTATCATGATTCCTCCTAGTACTACTCGGCCCATCCTCAAGGTCAAATTTTTCCCGCCTTTATCGGAGTAGTCTATTGCATCACACTGGGGGCATGTTCTTATTGGATCGGTTCGTGTATGATCTTAAATCCTCAAATTAGAAAATCCAAAAACATCAAAAATCAAAAATCCAAAACATCAAAACATATCAAAATCCAAAAATAGGGTCATCTTGTCGAACTACATCATCTCTGAGCTTGACATAGGCAAGGTTGATCTTTGATCATCCCTCAAGACATTTAGGTCAGTCCTATAGGAGTCTGTCATAATAAACTGACATTTCATCATGTATATCACCATCTGTAAATTAGTCGAGTCGTCAGTCGAACTACGTGGTCTCTGCGTGTATAACGTAGGCAAGGCTCATCTGTCGATCAGCCCTTGAGACCCATAGGATAGGTCTTTAGGTTAGTATCTTGGTCAAAATCTCAGAAAACCCCAAAAAATTTGAAAATCAAAAATCAAAACATTTGTAAAATCTCAAAAAACACCAAAAACAGCCTCAGAACATTGCAAAACATCAAAAACATCCAAATATTTGAAAAAATCCATCCGCCTCATCTCGCTTGCAGCCGCAATAATCACCATCCATAATAACTTGATCGTCATCGTCAACCTTTGGTGAAACAGTTGGAAACAAGTCTAGCAGTTTAAACGTAGAACTCAAAACATCAAGTCTTAAGTCTAAGTCAGTGAGTAAGCAAGTTGGTTATCTCTTCGTATTGGTAACTCATCATCTGAATTTGTCCCATATCAATCATACCTTATAAATGAAATGACATACCGCCATCCACTAACATGTCCTAGGATGAATCCTTCCTACAATGAGCATTATCTTTTGGCAATAAGTTTCGGTTATCATCTTAGAAAACATATCCTCTTTCTGTTAGCGGTATTGAAGAGCATCAGTTTGTTTGTTTACTTGGTCTTTATCTTTTGACTTATCTTATTTTGCGCTCATTCCAAGGATGTCTCGATGATATTCCAAAACAGCGGATTTAGAGAAATAGGAATGGGGCAATGATCATTATCTTTTGTCTGCTATGCTTGTTGGACATTCTTGCAATATAACCTCGGCGAATACTTGCTTTGTTAGGTATGTATGGAAGAGGTTTAGGGCAACTTGTTGACTATTACAAGGATAGGTTTACCTTTCCATGTTTTGGTCTGAGGTGTTTAAAACTTCTAAAGTGCATCCTAGCAAGGTTTTCGTATGTCAGGTGTGAACAAGAATACTCCTATCTGATTGTCGAGTCAAAGTCCATCACACTAAGTACCACACCATCCTGGTTTGCTATAGCTTGATGCATCATACCACATTTGTTATCAAACATAAGAAAATTTGGTCCTTTGAAAATCCCAATCCCTTGGAAAGTAATCATCATCATCATCATCATCATTTGCATTTGTGTCATCTTGCGTCTTGTTGAAATGACTCCTTTTCTTACTTACTGTGATAACAAGGTACTATGACAGTTGATCATCATCACCATCATCATCATTGATCCTGCATCCACAAATCATTAAGCATATCGCATAAGCATATCACATAGAAATCATTAGCATATCGCATAAGAATATCATATAGAAATCATACATATTGCATAAGCATATCATATAGGAAACATCACATTCCTACCATCATATAAACATGTTATCATAAACATTCTTCATAAACAGGTGCATCCATGTCATTGCATATCACCCATTGCATCGCATTTCATCAACATTCATTTGCATTTCATTTCATATTACCATCTAAATCATCATATAGCATCTACAAAAGCATTCCATAATCATTTTTTACATAATCATAAGCAATAGGTATATAAGCATTTAATTCATTAGGCATACATACTTGCATAACATAAATGATATCATATCACCAGATTACGTTCACATTACGCATCAACATATCACTTTGCATCAACATATCATCACATCACGTACATCATCATGTAGGATAATAACATTTGTTATTCTAAGCATCTCATAAAACCATTTCATTTGGCATCATATCACATTCATCCATAAATCAAATCATATCACATATTGCATCGGCATAAAATAAACCATCATATAGTTAACATTATTGCACATCATATCATAGGTTAGCATAATATAGATATGTTAGTCATAATCATAACGCATACATCATTAGAAATAAAATGCATCTATAGAACATCATTGCAAAGCATATAGAAATAAACCATCCATGCATAAATAAAAGAACACATTGCATCACATCAAAATCATCATTGGCTCATATATATATCATATCATCAACTGTCATAGTATAAAGAATAAATCAGATCATTGTACACATATATGCCAATCAATAAAAAATGCTCATCAAGCTATCAAAAACAAGCCCATAAGGCACAAAAAGGACATCATAATATCTCGATCAAGCTTGATCTCCATAGATGCTGCCCTTGCCCCTATCATCGTGACCCTCTGGTGGTCTCTGGCTGGCCCGCTTTGAGTACTCTAGAACCTAGTCTGCTCTAGGTATAGTGTCATGGTAAGCCCAGTGGTAGTACTCTATCTCTTAGATAGCATCCTTGTAAGATCGAACCAGCATTGTACCCTGAGACGAGGAGGTTGTCATGCTCTCAATCTGCTCCCTGTGGCCTAGCTCTGTGGCTGCCTGTAGCTCTACGGCTTGTCTCTGCTGCATAGCATGATCCCTCTCTACTCTGAGTTGCTCCCTCTCAGCTCGTGCCTAGTCCCTCTCAGTCGTCACTGCTTGAACCTGTGCCTGTAACTGTAAAATCAAGGCATCCTGTGCATCTGCCTGCCTTGCTAGTTGTACCCATGGCTGCGCATGAGGCTGGTCCTCACCCTCAACTCGTGGTGGTGGGACTGGTGGATCCTGCTGCTGGTTCTGCATATGGACATCCTCGTGACCTGGTAGAATTGGGGGCACACCTGGTGGATATCGTCGAATCTCAACCCTCGGTCCTCTCACTCATCCTCTCCCTCTGCCTCTACCTCTGACCCTGTGCATATCTGGATCCTCACCTGGAATAGTCAACCAGAGAGGAGGTCTAAACCAATCTTTGTAGGCCTGTGTGGTGTCGGGATCTACTAAGCCCTGATCATAAGCCCACGATCGGGCTACCAAATGTCGAAAGCTGTCAACTACCTCCGTGGTAGGAATATCAGGCCCCCATGACACCTGTGTCATGCTGCATGCAAAGACGGCTACGTAGCTGTTGTCTGGCCAATCCTGTGGCTCTCCGAGCTGATGTTGTACACGCCCGGGAAAATACTACTCGATCATGGTGTGCTCCCCCCTGTATGCATCAATCCTAGCGGCAGTATAAGAGCTGATCTGCATCGTCAGCCCATCCGGGCTGACCAAGATATGGTCTCCAAGTAAACACAATCATCTCATCTAGGACCCACCTCCAGTAGGGGATCCCATGCTCACCAATGTGTGTGAAGGACACACCACCTCTGTATAGTGTCACGAGGGCATCCTTTGCCCCCATCAGAATCGAAACCACCTGTGGACGTAACACAAAAATGTGCTCCCACACCCAAACATGAAGGAGTGTCACTCCAGCTCCCAATGCTCTGCCATCCACATACACATACTCATGGAGATCCCTGTAAAGTGAAGCCAAAAGGATGGGTCCCCATGCAAACCGAACCGGCCGGTCCCAGACCATCCTCTTCCAGTAATATCCCTAGCCCGAACTGAAGTACCACCCTCGTTTGTCTGGGGCAACCAAACCTGAAATGATCGCTGCAATCGACCAGCGGAAGGGAGGTGCTATGACTCTATACCGCTCCAGCTCGATCTATCCCTCACAGTAAATAATGTCTCGAGTGGTGAGGACTCAAGTGCAGCACTCGTGTCCCTCCTCCATATCATAGATCACCCGACGGCCATCAATGGGAAATCGTAGTATGCGCCAGACATCCTCCAAGGTGACGGTCACCTCGCCAGTGGGAAGATGAAACGATGATGTCTCGTTGTGCCACCTCTCGGCTAGGGCTAATAGCATCCTGAGGTGTGTGCGCACGGGCACTGCGTATGCAATATGCCATAAGCCAGCGGCTCCCAGTCGATCCTGGTCTCTGTCACTAAAGTCCCGTAGGATGCTTGCCAAATCCCGTGACCGGTGCTCCCAAGAATAAAGCTCCCTAGGCATGTCCTGCATCAAGGAAAGTCAGCATGTTAAAATTTTTGGAAAAATCCTGGCCTAACGCTCCAAACTCATTCCTAGCGGCACAGTTTGTGATGGCGTCTCAGTTTGAGTTTCCTCAAACTTCGACGCTGGACCCTAAATTAAGCCAAAAATTGTCGTCGCCATGCACTTTAACCCCCAGCATTGCAATTTGCATGAAAAGGGTGCCACTGCGGCACACTTTTCCCAAACCGGCCCACCGAGTCTAAGCTGAGCCCGAGCCCAGCGGCAGAGTTTCTAAACTCCAAACTGCACCGCTACGGCGCAAAAAGGAAATTAGCGGTGCACTTTAGACACCGAGGGGTGCTATAATAGTGCCGCTGGAGGCGAGCTCTCTTTTAAACATGTAATAAATGCATTAAATGAAAAAATTAAGCTTCAGTAAGGATCATATACCGGTGCCCCGATTCCAGGTGGCTGCTGGTAGGTCCGAACTCGGTCATAAATGTGTAGGGGAAACTATCATTGCACTGTATCGTCGGAGGGTCAGAGCTCAGATCTCAAGGTTTGCTAGTGGAGGTGTGTGAAAATGACTTGAAAGTGACTCCTTGGGCCCCTTTTAAGCCTGAAAATTAGGGTTTTTTGACCCTCTAGGGCTATCCTACTAGGGTTTTAGACCCCAGAACCTGTTTTCGTCTGTTCAAGACTTGTTTTTCATCGTCTTATTGCGTTTAGACATGTTTTTAGCCTCTTGGATCCCTTTCAGACCTGTTCGGTACTTTGTCACCTTTTTTCAAGAGATCACCAAAAAAATTAAAATTTTCGTCCAATCTCTCGAGGGGGCATTATATTGGCATATTTCTCTCGCCAGGCAGCAGTGGGGAAAATTTTAAATATCAAATTTTTTTGGCTTTGATCAAGATCGTTTATTCTTTGAACCAACACAACAAGTGCATTGCTTCAAAGAGGGGAAAAATGTAGACATCGAAAATATATTGATTGACATCGTGCATCTGATCTTGACTTACTAACATCATTTCTTCCTAAATCATCCCTCGGTCTAACCATTTAATCAAATTCCCCTATCTGATTAAATTCATCAATATTCGTCCCTTAATTAAATAAATCATTTTATCTTATTAAGTCAATTCCTTATGTTAATTAAATCAATCCATCTGATCTAATTATCCCTATTTAATTAAATAATCAATTTATTTGATTAAATCTCTAAAGTCTATCCATTAAATTAAATAAATTAAAACCTTATTTGATTTAATCTAACACCATCCTTTTTAATTAAATAAATCAAAATCATTATTTAATTAGCCTCTTATCATATTCCTCTCTTATTTGATTTAAATAAATCCATAAATCTAAGTCAAAATAAGTCACATCATCTAATTTCCTGTTAAATTAATTAACCCTTGATTAATTTAACCTCATCTCATGTCACATCCTCTAGATAATGCAAGTTGCACATGAAAATAGATTTAATTCATTTATTAAATCTCTATTTTTCTCACAAGGCATCTTTTGGAATATTCTCTCAATTTGAATTCAAAAATTCCAAGTCAACATGTACATCCAACAAGGCATTTAAACCTCTTACATGTCCTTTGCCTTGAGCCAAGTGGCATTTATTGCATTTTCCCTTCCCTCTTGCATGTCATTTCAACAAATTTGAATTTCAAATATTGGCATTTATTGGTACAAACCCCAAATCTTGCACAACCATCATCCATTCATAGCTTGGCAAGTGGCACTATATCATTGGATGAATGTTAGTCCCACATTGCAAAAATTTGGGCATTCATCCATCTTGAAATCCTATAAATGAAGAGCTCCTCTCCTCATTTTATCATCCACAAACATTGCAAAGTTACCATGCTAAAATACTTAGCCATCCTCATCCATCATTTGAATTCTTAGCTAGGATTTTTGTAGATTTGGCTTGGAGTTCTCATCTTTCATCAAAAGTGGATCAATCTCATCTTCAACACATCAAGATCTCATCATAGGAATTGGGAAAGGGCCAATTTTCACATCAAATTGGCACCAATTCCCCTATGGGATCAAGTGTTTGCTTCTCTAATTAGGATTAAATCTAGTTTTATCTTTTTTATTGTGTTCTTCATCAATTTCTTTCCTATTTTGAGTTTGCAAATGGATTTCATGGGGAATCCTTGTTTTAGCTTGTAATTCCTTGTCTAACTCACTTATTCATGTTGTTTTGCAGGTACTAGGAAAAGGGTTCGCATAGAAACAAGGATTGACAACACACTGTGACTAGGGTTGTGGTTTGACAAGGAAACCCCGTTACTATCTCCCAATCAACTATTTCATTGGGCAATGTACATGCTCAAACCTGTGAATCCAAATGGAGTTAATGTCCTGTACCTGCAATCCTGCAATCAAAACATATGTTGTGCATATATATAAATCATGAATCAAACACACCATGAAGAGAAAATTGCAGAATCACAAGGCACTCACAAGCAAGTGATGCAATCCCATTCTCTTCACCAATATAGTGTCACATCAAAACTAATGAAACTAAAACATCAATTAATTACAGATGAGCATATAACAATATCAACTCAAATAAACATCTATGCTAACTAGAAAACATGTCATAAATAGTAATCATCCATAAAGTGTACCATCACATCACAATATAAAAACCATCATCTCTCCAATGTTAGCGATCAAATAACAACATAGAATCATGGTCTATCAAAGTAAAAGAATTGTCTAAAAATATAAGAAAATCATAGGGGTACTGCATGGACCACATACCGTGCTTTATCATCAACTGAAACACATCTTAGATTCCTTTAGATTTATCCACAACAAATGCAATAAACTTCATACATAGAATACTTTCCACCAGTCCATCCGAACTATACAAACACACACAATAGCTCTAAAACTTGTCTTCTAGAACACCAAACCATGAAAACCTTTGATACAACACACATGAAATCATTACAAACCTTCTACCAAATCCGTAAGACTTGAAACAAACTAGTGGAGGACTATAGAGCAAAAAAATTTCTCCTAGTCCACAGACATACAACTTTTCCAAACTAGTTCACACACCAGTGAACACAACTTTCACTCTTCATCATACCAAAAGCTCCAATCCAAGATATATCACCCAATGATGCCCATAAACAACACTTCATATCTGCACAAGCATAGGATCAATATAGAAGAAATGTGGAGCACAAACTAGAGCACATTTTGAACACACACACAATTTTGACTTCACTATTTTTCAAAAGCACTTGGTAACTCATCATATCAGCCCACTTGCATCACCATAAATATAGCTCCATGTACTCACAACATCTCACCAATATCTCAACTATGCATGCACAACTTGCAATCACTTGATTCATTTCTCTATAATAGCCTGTATTGTGTTGACATCAATGAAAACACCACCAAACTTAATCATACTTGCAACACAAACTAAGTGCACAATAAGACCTAAATGATAAAACTTAAGATTCTAAAGGATACAAAAATAAAATTGAAAATTTGCAGGAAGATCTAAGAAGGGTTTGGACACATGTATCTAGCATAGAAAGTTGATTTTGAGCACTGTTAAAGGATAGGTTCACCCAGGGGAAAAGGTTCTTGGTTAGAAGTTTGAATAATACTTTTTAGAGTCCTATAAAGTAAGATATGATAATTTTTGTACATCTTTCACCATTAGAAAGATGAAAATAAATTTTACACTTGAGTTTTTTATGATTTTACAATAATGAATGCAACAAATACAACAATGTAAATGTTATCACTTAGAATTGAACCTTGTTGAATGAGGGGTTCAACATTCCAAAAAAATAATGGAAATGAACTCAAGGTGTGGGACCTTGCATAGTGAGGTTGAATATCTGGAGAAGGTCAAATTACTTTCAAAACTCTGTGCAACAATGGCTAGATAAACCCATAGCCAAAAATTTATAACTATGAATTGCAAGAGGAAGCAGGAAGAATGAGAAAAGCATAAAATAAAGGAAACAATGATACACCAAGTTTAATATGTTTATTCATGCTTGTGATTTCAGAAAGCATCAATGAAACCACTAGAAAGACACACAATTCTCCATTTTACCAATTTTATAAAGGAAACATGAAGGCTAGGGTCTAAAAGATCCTAAAAGGGGTATAGATTACCCACAATTAACAATCACAACTTATCACACTCATATAACTAGTAAAAATGATGAAAAATCATGCATGCAAAGAGGTATCAAATGTTACATAAGATACAAGCATTGAGAAGAGGTAAAATAGTGATTGTATTAACATAAAGCTATGAAAATTCAATTTTACGATTGTAGAGTACAAAAAATAACATTATTCTACAAGATAAAATTGAAGGAAGAACCCCTAAAAATATTACAAGTGTTGCCTTTATATTTTAGGCATAACTTAGTCGGCTCCAATTAAACCCTAACCCTGCTTAGGGTTAGCAACTAGAAAAAAACATCCAAATAAGAGCTAAGGTGACCAGATCAAGAAATCCATATTGAAGGATGAATCCAGTATGCACCAAGACCTGCATGCCATACCTCTACTATAATTTTTATCCAAAATCCCTACAAAAATGCCCACATAAATTTAGCAATCTAGGTATGGAGCAAGAAAGGAAAGGCAATAGCCAACAATAAATGGGCATGGGATTCCATGAAATCAATCACAACCACCATCATATATAATAATTGTTTTCCTCAGGACCCAAAATTCAAACAAGTAGGTGAGGAGGTCACTTCGGAATTAATGGCACCATCATGAAAAAAATGTCAAAACATAGAAGGTCAAGGCATCAAGCCTGAAAGGAGACCTTTAATAATCTTATGAATTAAATGGCTAGAACCCCCAAAGATGTTTCCTTTTCATAAGTTGAGCATCAGGAATACCTCACACTACTTGTTGAATGGTATCAAATGCTGGACCTTAGGCATTAGGAGTACTACTTTCCACTTGTTGAAGATGCATGTTGAAGACTGTGAGAAAGAACGTTGAAGCTGCAAAGAATGGAATTGGCTGATGGTCTACCTATCAACTTATCTCACACCTATGGGTGATAAGAGGTAAGGTGAAAAACCAACCTTCAAACTCCCAAAAACTAACACTTAGCCAAATTTTGATGGAAGGAGTTAGAGAGAATGAAGAGAGGGTAAAAATAGGAATGAAAAAAAAGAGGAAACATGATCCTTGAAAGATCATCAGAGATCAAAGGTTGAGGTTTCAATTTCCCACTTACCACTTACTACAAAGTGTTAAGAGGTAAGATAGAAAAGCAAAGGCCGAGGGTTTAAAAAATAAGGATAGTCAAATTTTGGAAGAATTGATCAAGTTGCTAAGGAAGAAAGGGGAAAATAACTTGGAAGAAATACAGAGGGGAGAAAGATTTCAAAGGTTGAGCATCAAGATGATGCCTTAAAACTTACCATCTACTATGAAGTGATAAAAAATAAAGGAGATGAGAAAAACCTGACATGCGAAAAGAAAACATTTAGTCACTTTTCTGAGAGCATATCGATAATCGACGGTTGGAGGGTAGGCTTATCTCCTACCTTAAAAAAGGTAATTGGTAAGGTGGAAGGGAAAATTCCAATCCCCAAAATATCAACATAGTTAATTTCAGAAGGAAGGAAATGTAGTGGAGGGAAAGGGTGAAGCCTAATGGGCGAAACCCAAAAAGTTGACAAAAATTGAAAGAAAGATAAAGAAAAGAGAAGAAATTGGAAAAGACCAACCAACAACCTAAAACTCAATGCCTAGCCAATTTTACAAGTCCTTTCTAAGGGAAACTTATGTGGTATGACCCATGTGAGATCTCTTGGATCGGTTTTCAATAATGGGTCATAAGGGTGGCATGGAATGACAACATTCTTGGTGAATTTGTAGGATGATTTCTTGTTAATCACGGAGTCCTGGGGGTGTACCAATCCATTAGGCATAGATTCATGGGGAAATAGTGCAGCAATTGGTTTCAACCCTCAACAAACAAAAAAACATATGTTGGCTACACTTGGAGGAAAAGAGGAAAACTAAAGATATACATTCCCATAAGGAGAATTTAGGGTGTGTAAATCACTTCATGGAAAAAAAAGCCTAAATTAATATCTACAAAATATTGATAATACCTCAAAAACAAATTTTAAGGTGAATCTCATTAACTAGGATTGGTACCTTTACTCCATTCAATTTTGATAGCTTTAAGGTGATATACTATTTGCACTATAAAATGATGTAAATTCCACTCCGCATGGCATCAAATTTTGTGTACCTTCTAATTCAACTCTTGAGTTCATCCCATTTGAGGATGGCATCTCCTTTCTTGAAAACCTTAGGAGTTTCCCTTTTGTCAAAATACCTCTTTGCCTAATTTTGATGCTCCTCCATTGTCTTCATTACTTTATCTATGATTTCTTCTAATTTCATTAGTTGGGTGTACCTAGCCATCATTGGGTCCTCCCCCTCTAGTATTTCTAGCTGCTTGACCAAATCAACAGCTAGTAGCTCAACTGATAAGGGAAACCTTGCTTCTTTTCCATACACTAGCATGTATGGGGAGTTATCAATGGATCTCTTGGGAGTGATTTTGTCCACCCATAGGGTAGAATTTAACATGGTGTGCCAAGTCCTTTGGTTATCTTCCATGTTCCTTTGATGATCCTTATCAGGTTCTTGTTTGTTGACTTAGCTAAACCATTCTATTGAGGGTATTAGGTTTATGGAGTACTCAAGTAGATTCCATTCACTTAGTTTTGTACCCACAAAATCCAAAGCATTATAAAAAAAATTAGAATCAGGCACTCGGAACCTTGTCACTAGATCTTCATAAAAGATCACGATAACACTTCATTATCCTCCTTCATTGCTACAACTTCAGTTCACTTGGTGAAGTAATTAATAGCAATGAGGACACATTTATGGTCTACACTAGAAGGTGGGTTAATAGACCCAATAAAATCAATACCCCATTTCATGAAGGGTTGCTCAACTTGGATGGGATGAAAAGGAAGAGCATCCAACCTTTCTTTTCCTCACCCATTCATGGGTGTCCTTGAATAAAATATGTCAATAATTTCCTACCCTTGTTATCTTTAGAGCTATAGTTTTTGGTGCAAAATGTCCACTAGCCACTCTATCATGGAACTCTTCAAGCACGTTATCAACTTGATCAACATCAATGCATCTAACACACCATTGACATCCTTATTGAAAATTATACCATTTAGAAGTACATATGGGTTAGATTTCAACCTAAATTACCTTCTCTTAGCCCTATTTTTTCCTTATGGGAACTCACCTATTTGGAGAAAATGGACCATGTCGCATACCCAGCTCCAGGGAAGAGTATGTGCAGTTATTTTGGGGCTGCTCTTGGATAGCTAGGACAACTTCTAAAACCTCTTTCTCATCATTTTCCTTATCACCAACTAGCTTCTCATAGATACCTCTGCCTCTTACAAGCTTTTTGACCTTGATTTCCACATCATACTCCATTACCTTGGTTATCCAACCTACTCTTTTCTCATTCAAATCCTTACTCAGAAGAATCTCTTTAACACTAGTATGAGCAACCAATAGGTGAACTTTGTTGTTTGAAATAAAATTCCTAAATTTCTCTAGACTTCTAATAATAGTAAGGACATTTTTTCAACAAAATTATACCTTTGATCATAACCTTCAAGGCCTTGACTAAAATATACTATTGGTTGCTCCAAATTCTCTTCATTCTTTACACTAGCATAGCTAATATTGTACCCATGTTCCCATAAGCATAGATAATGAAATCCATAGAAAATTTAGGATTTACCAGTGTAGGTGTTGCTTCTATGGCTTCTTTGATAGCCCCAAAAAATTATTTTCCTTCCTTTGACCAGATGAAACTCCCATTTTTCTTCAACATAGTTGTTAGTGGTTTTAACAAATCAGCAATATTAGGTATAAACCTCCTAAATAAATTTATTCTTCTGAGGAACCTTTGCGAACCCTTTATGTGGCTAGGTAGAAGCAAAGCCAAAATAGCACTCACCCTTTTAGGATCAATGGTCACTCCATGTTTTGACACCATGTGACCTAGTAATTTTCCCTCATGCATAGAAAAATTTCATGTTTTTGGATTAAGTGATATCCCAAACACTCTACACCTATCAAAGATCTTTCTTAGGTGGGTGAAATGTTTCTTTGAATCCTTGGAGAAAATAGTGATATCATCTAAATATACAAGGAAAATCTTGTACATGAGGCCCTGCAAAGCCATATCTATTGCCCTTTGGAAGGTTTCCCCTGCATTGGACAATCCAAAAGTAATTTTTCTATATGCCATTGCTCCCCACTTGGTGTGGAAAGGTGTCTTATATTAGTCCTCTTCCTTCACTAACACCTGGTTGTACCCAAAATAACCATCCAATGAAGAGAAGCTTTTGGAATTGCAACAACTTGAAAAAATTTCTCCATAGAGGGTAGTGGGTAATGGTCCTTTAATTAGGCCCTATTTAGATCTCTAAATTCAACACACATTCCTATTTATCCATTCTTCTTCCTTATGGGGACAAGATTAGAAACCCATGAGGTGTGCTTGATTGGGAAAATAATATTACTCTCAATCAACTTTTTCAATTCATTTCTCATGAGTGGCTCAAGTTTGGGGTTTAAGGGACTTTGTATTTTCCTTACTGGTTTTGCATCCAAGTCAAGCTCAATGGTATGTTGTGCTATCTTGGGATAAAAACCTTTTAAATAAAAATATTCCCAAACAAAATGTCATGGAATTCTTGACATATTGCAACAAAATCTTCTTTATCTTCTTGAGAACAAAGCCTATCAATTTTTAGAAGCTTACCTTTGAAGATTTCCACCTCTTTGTAGTACTCTTGTTTAATGTGCATGCTAGTTTTTCTTATTTTCAGCTAATCATCTAAATTAAAAATGGACTCAAAAGTGACCAAACCTTTTGGAAATTTATTTTTTCTCAATTGTATAATCTGGTCACCATATTGCTATTGTAACTTTGATTGTTTGTCAACTATAAACTTAGCTTCTTCAAGAAAGAAATTGAGCACTTTCTCATCACTTTCAAATACTTTCCAATGGATGTTATTATCATGGGAAAATGACCTTACAACCACCTTAACATGGTACTATATCTTATCATTTTTAAGATCATTTGGAATGTCAAACTAAACACCTATAGTAGTCAACCTATTAACATGTCTATTATGATTTGTAGGTATGGAAAACATATTGAAAGCATCAAATTATTTTATCATATCCCATACCCTATCTATATATGACTTGAGAAAGTCATTTTTGGTTAGATTCAAACCTCTTATCTAGTTCACAATCAACTCATTGTTACCAACCACCTGTAGGAATCAAATTTTTGTTTTCCTTTCCCACTCCAAACCCTATATAAGGACTTCATATTCATCTAGATTGTTGGAACAACTAAAAGGAAATGAAAAGTTGAGTAGTACTTTTATCCTTGTAGGGATACAAGCATAACACCCCCACCAGTACCATGCCTATTTCTTGAACCATCAAAACACATCTTCCAAACCTTGTTTTGTTGTTGTTCATGTAGTTGCTCATCATCCTTTTGGAGATTTGCAATGAAAGAGCCCAACTTATGGACCAAAAAGACACCTAGTTCCACCTCCTCCAAACTCTTATTTAGGTTGGTTTTAATGTTTTCATCTACCCACTCATCCAAAAGAATATCTAGGACATCCTCTATTTGGGTACCTGGTTCTAGAAGAACAACATTCTCATCATGGTAAAAAATGGCACAATTGGCAGTCGAAACATAAGGTATATATGGTTCTATGTGGTCCTTTTCTATGGACTCAATTTTAATAGTCACTTTTGTTCTATACCTTGTTCTAAACAACATATGTGACCAATCTGAGGATAGATAGCCACCTATTTTGGCTGTGAAGTCTCTTGAAAGGCAAACAGAAAAGTAGGGTGGTAAGTCAATCACATAGACATCTCGTGGAATTGAAAAGTTAGGGCATGTATTCAAGGTAAGGCTTAGGTCCTTCACAACACCGACAGTGTTGATACATGTCCCATAAAATTGGACTACCCCTTTCTTGAGGGGTTGATACTCAATACCCAATTTGTCTACAATCTATTTGGGAATAACAAAACTATTGGCTCCTAAGTCAATTATGTAATTATGAACCTATTGGAAATTGGAAGGTTATCATTGATGTAAACAATGGAAATTGGAAGATTTTCATTGATGTACATTACTTAGTTGCTCCAAAAAATATGATTTGAGCTATGGACACTCTGGTACTGGATGATTGTTTATCTAATATTTTGGTCCATATTATCTTATTTTGTAAGATTCAATAAAAATATGATATTATGTTCTACCTCAAAATCATTTGTATCCACTTACAAGATTTCAATTGACGTGGATATATGGTTGGAAAGATACAATTACCATTAGTTTGGAAAATAGTGTTATGCTAATTCAGTACATTGGTTTTTGGTTCATATTTCACCTCCTAGAGAGATGTCACTATGAGAATTTGTACATAGATTTGTGACTATAAGATGCATCTTACACCAAATTTTTTCGAATGCATATGGAAGAAATGAATAACAGTGTTATGTTCTAAGGACTACAATAAATTTCTATATAGTGCATTCATGTGGGAGGTTCTAAATTCTTTTATGATTAATTGTTTTTCCTTACAGAGTTGAAGACAACTTATTCGGTGCCGTCCAAAGGAGAATTCAATGTGTTAACAAGTTTTTTTGTTACACATTTGATGCATTGTATATATGTTTGAAGTCTTGATGCTTTAGGTCTAGCTCAGGCCAACCTAATTATAATGTGGTGTTAAGAAGATTAAAAATGCTTTGGGAATGCTAAATGGATTTATCTTAGGTCCATGCCGACATAGTTGATTTTGATTTAAAATGGGGTTTCTCTAATTAGGTTGACCTAATTAGTGAAAGTGAAATTATATGGTATATATGTAGGATATTTTTCTGAAGGAGATGTGTGTGTAATGAATGAAGAATGTGTGGATGATGTGAAATAAGTGAAGGTATGAAAGTTAGAAAGTATGAATGTGTGAAATTTCATATATGAGAAAATAGTATACTTACAAGGAAGTGTTTTATGTATTGTGCTTCACTAGAACTAGACTCCAACACAAGGAAGGTGGATTCTATCTCACTTCATCTTTTGGCAGTGAGCCATACTGTGTTTTGTAAATTATTTTAGGTTGTGAACCATCAAAGATAGTGTGTCCTAGCAGTGAGCCTTTGTAATATTCTATATCTAGATAAATTATATTGTGAGTTAATCCTCACCATTATTTTTCCAATTTTGGGTTTTCCATGTAAAAATACTGGTGTTTATGTGTTGATTCCATGATTTCAATAATTGTTACAATTAGAATTATGTTATTTCTTTGATGGATATTATCTAAATGGTTTGATGGAATACTAATTTATCCCCCTCTCAGTATTCAAAGTGTCCATTGATTGGTATCAAAGCTCGGTTCCTTTTAAGAAGGCTAACAGCTTGAGGAAGATCTTGGAATCTAAACACTTGGTAGATAAGAGTTTCCTATTCTTGTAGAAGAGTTTCCTACTAAAAATATTGAAGAATAATGTATCCTAGATAATAATAGTGAACTTGAAGATCTTGATAGTGTTGAAGAAGAAAAAAGGATCTAAAGGAAGCAAATGAGTGCATTGAGAAACTAAGAGAAAAAAGCAAGAAATTCAAGGAAAGATATAGAGAATTCAGTGATCAATTGAAGAAAGAAGATGATGACTTCACTGAGCTGAAAGAACAAGTGGAAGAAAAGAGGAAAATTGAAGATTTCCAGAGAGCTAAAATTCAAAGAAAAATGGATGAATGTACAAAGCTTGAAAAGGAAGTGGTAAACCTAAGATCTGATCTAGAGAAAGCAAAAGCTAATGAGGAAAAATTCAAAACAAGTACTAAAATGATTGATGATTTGATTGCATCTCTAAATCCTTCTAAGGATAAATTTGGTTTGGGATTTGAAATAGGACAAAGTTCAAAAGCAAATAAATCCCTTGACACTATGGATAACAATCAAAAGTAGACTCAAGGAAATGATAGAAAAATCAAGAATCAAAGAAGCAATACCAGAAGGATTCTTATCAGAAATCCAATGCTCAAAGGTACTTGTCTTTTAAAGGTATATTTTATCCATGTAATAGGTTTGGAAATAGAGAAAAATATTATGGAAATAAAATAAAATAAAATTATGGAATGAATCAAAATACTTTATCATTCACTAGTCAATGTTTCAAATACAAAAGAATTAGGCATAAAGCTATAGAATGTAGAAGTCATATGTTGAACAACATGATTTATCCATTCAAGGGATATTGTTATCACTAAAATTTATTTGGACACAAGGCTAACCAATACAAATATATATTGGAGAAAGGACAATTTGGATGGAAGAATGTTGAACTTGTTATAATTACAACAAACTAGGACACTTTTCCAAAGACTACAAAAGCATAAATATGACAAGAGATTATTTGGTAAAAATATATGAACCAATCATTAAGATTGATTTGATAGAGGTTGAGAAGGAAATGGATAGAATTTGGAAGAAGGAGAATTTGAAAAACAAGGAGAATCGGAAATATCAATTTCATCTATGTCGTCCTCCAATGCAGAAAATCCTATCAAAAATTAAATCCAGGCAATGGCTAAGGGGGAGCAATAATAATAAAAAATTAATATCCCCATTTCGATATTTTATGTCATGTCATGACATGAATACATTTATTGAAGGTGATGAATTCAACATTCCATGTGAAAGGAATTTTTAGGTGCACACGTGTGAAGAATGAATTTTTTAGAGCTTGAAAAGATGGAAGTATACACTAATTTTGAATTCAGCTACTTGCGCTCTGAAGCATTTATTGCTAAAGCAATTGGGATCACACAAATAAACTTAAGTATGTTAAGGAAAATTCATTCAATGAAAGAATTCATGGAAGAGTAGAAGCATTTAGAACAAGCTTGAAGAAACCTGAGTGTTTTCATACTACAACACTTCGGTGTTTGGCTTTGGTGTATAGGAAAGAGGTAAGTTACTACTACTACACACTATTCCCTCTAAATTATTCATTGATTTTTTTTGAATGTGATGGATACACCTCAAGTCATAGATAATTCAATGAGACTGGAACCACAATTTAAGAAGTATCATGTTAAAACCTTAGAACTCAACCCCTTGGGTGCATTCTTAGATTTTCCCCTTGGTGTTATTCCAATTGAAGACATTTGGATATATATTCATAAAAAAATGGAAGAACATACTTATGGAAAAGAACACATATTGTGGTTTCAAGAATTAAGTGGAGAAGAATTTACTCTAAAACCAGAACACAACATGCTTAGAGAGATGAAATTGGATGTGCAGGACCGATTTTTGGATTTTAGCAATGAGGAAAGATGTATTAGGTTGGAACTTAGTAGATTTCATGATCAGTTTGTGTGGCTGGACAATTCGTATATCATATCTAGAGAGTTAATTAGAGATGTGATTGGTTTATTATCCACCAGACCTACTCTTGAATGTAAACTTGACAAAGGAAAGGGATTAATGAAGAACACGGATACTAGAATTAATAACCTTGTTGTTTAGTATGCAAGTTTGGTTATTTCACACTTGAGTTTTGGTAATAATGATATCTCTACCTCCACAATGGAATTAGCATTAGAAATGGTTGAGAAAAGAATATAATATGATCTTTATGAGTTGCTTCAGAAATAACCATTAGAAAATCTGAATGATATCAAAAATAAGAAAAGTATATTTATATATGGAACATTGATATTATGTCTAACCTTCTATTTTATGAGAGAAGTTCCTAGTATTGGAGAATTTTTTTGGGTAGATACCAAACTAGTTGCTCATCAGATTAGAAAATTAAAGAGAAACATTGGAGATTTGGATGCACAAGGAGATTCCCTTGTTGCATTCTTTGGAAAATTCTAGAGAAGAATGAATAGAAGAAAGAGAATTCTGAGAGAACTAGTCACAAAATATAAGGATGATACAAAAATTTTGGTATCCACTAATAGTTACATTATCAAGGAAATTGAATTGAGAAAAACATGGATTACTGAGCTAGGGTATGAGATTGAAAAGGATTATGATGTTGATTGTATAGAAATGTTAATCAATAGGCCTCGAGATCCTAGTGGACCTAGATTTGGAACTTAAATTGAAGTAGCTTAATAAATTCTTAAAAAATCTAAGTTGATCTTTGGTAAATCAATGTTTTGCTCTGGAGAAAAGAGAAAAGTTACTGAGGTTCATGCACTGATTGACCAAACTGAGCTAGCTCCAAGGAGACTCAAGCAGCTTGTTGGTTGTTTTTTAAGAACCAAGTTGATCTTCAAAATTTCCTATGGAATTTCCAATTCCAACCCTTAGCAACCCAAAGGGATTGGCCAACGAACAAGTGAAAGTAGCAATGCTTTCCTCCTACACTTTGGGCTTTGAAAAACCTGGGAGGGTGATCCCACAATGTACTCTAAAGACCTCTGCAACTAATATCTGAATACATTATAAACAAAAAATGAATTCCCATGTAATAGCTCAACAAATGGAATGTATCAAAGAATTTGGCTACTTGTTAACAAAACTCTACATTTAGAGCATGAGAATGGAAAAACTTAACATAAAATAATAACAATTGTAACTCATTTGAATTTATTTTTTATAAAAGTGATTTTCTACTGAATTGACCAACAAATGTATAATGAATATTCACTTAGATCAGTGTGTCATCCTAGGAATGGAGTCAATCCAAAAACTTATACAATATGATAACAATTTGACACATGGCATAATTTAAGCTTCAAAAATACTACATTACAACATTTCAACATTATACTCTCAACCACAACTTCTTACTAATATCCTAGCACTCAATTGACATAAACCTATACCTTCAATCAAGCATTTACATTAATTCTTTGAATTAACATGCAAGAACAAAACTACACATCCACTGGAAATCAATGGAGATGAATAAGATAATTCTTGATTATATTATTCATAATTCATGAAACAAGTACATAGGAGAGAAACTGGCTTTGAATTTGTGCCATTCTATATTATATTTTCTAGTATTGTCATCAAAATTACATATGCATTAGCAGACTCAAACCTAAGACAAAAATTGAATATGCTCAGTATTCTCTTTAAATTTTTCCCTGTGATCAATTACAAAATAACAAACCCCCCTTGCATACTTCTAGCCTTGAATTCCTTCTTATAGAAATGAAGGAGAGAAACAAGCTTTGGCCCAGAAAGTATAGATGTTACTATTCAATTGGACCATTACAAAATACATTCCCTTTGTAGTTATATTTGCATCCTCAAATGGAGGGAAAGCACAAAAGACTAAAACCCTTTTCATTTGTTTAAGAAGATTTACCCGCCTTCCAAAATGAATATTTTGTCATTGCAATAGCATTAAAAACTCTCGTCCACATTAGCCAGAAAATTTAAACATCACTACCTAAGATAAAAAATCCAAACCAAGACTTTGTTTCTATAATGGTTCATCATCTTTAGAATCAGAGTATGCATGTCACCCTCATGATTTTGTTGAAACTAAAGAATTTGTCTTGCCATCATCAGAGTCTTCTTGATCTGGAAGTGTGAGAAGATATTGGGCATACTTAGGATCAGTTTCCACCTCATCACTCATATAATTTGCCTCGTCTTCCATGGAAACATCAGGTTCCTTGTGGTCCTTATCCTTCTTCTTTTTCTTCTTAGATGGACCAGCCTTATCATCATTATCATCCCTTTTGTGCCTAGCTAGAATATTTTTCCTATAGCCCTCTTAAGTACTACCCTTGACTTCATCCCTTGTGGCAAAATATCTCTTCTCTACCCCTAGTTTTGTAGATTTCTCATTTACATCTAGCTTAACTTTAGGTGCATCTTCCTGGGTTTTGGACCTTTGAACCCTTTCTTCTTAGGTTTCCTCTCTAGTTAGGGTGATGACACACTAGGTTCACTCATTTTCATAGTATAAGAAGCCTAGGGTTTACAATTTTTTACTTGCAAAAGAGTCTTATTGGCCTATGGTCTTAGAAACAAACTTGTAGAGAAAAACCCTCCTAGACCACATACAATTCTTATGAACCCAATGGAATTTACAAATAACCAAACCCCCGCAAGCCCAAAGTACCTAAGGCTTACAAAACTTTCAACAATTCCCCAAATCAGCTAACTTATGCATAGTTGATACAAAAAAGTGTAGATACCTACTTACCTAGGAAAAAAATATCTTCAATGTCTCTGAAATTGTTCGCTCAAGCTCTTCACACCTTCTCCTCTAGCTCTATACCAATTTCTCAGCTTGTAACAATTGCAATTGTGAAATAAAATGGCTAACAACCCACTTTATGTTGAATTACTAGAGTATGTCCACCATTAATGTTCAAAAGAAAGCTCATGGGATTGAATTGACAATTAGGCACACAAGTTTGAAAACTGAACGTTGATCACACAATGAGATGGATTAATGAGCAATTCAAATTGAATCAACAAGTTTGAAAAAGCTAACTGTAAATAACCATTTTCCTTTACCCAATCAAAAAAACTTGTAGGGAAAATATTTTCAACCTATCCACGGGCTCCACCATCCATCAAGCACTGAAAATAATCTATCGTATCAAGTTTCCCACTTCCCCATGAGATTTAACCTGCATGTAACATTCAACAATGGGGAGATGAGGGAGGAATGAGATTAAATCTCAAGCCTTCAACATGTGTGTGCCTTAGCACAAGACCACTTGCTCATGCACATAACTCTCTGACACAACTGATGACCAAGATCAAAAGATATTTCTTGCATTTAAAAAATGTCTAGAAGAATCCCTTTTAGTAGCATAAACTTTATCCTTCATACTCTTATGGAAAAATATTCCATCAATATTTTCCCTTTTCCTAAAGTTCATTTTTCCTTCCAAATTGCACCACTTGGCACTCTTGCACTTCCCTGCTGAGAGACAAGAAGTAGGGGTGGGTCCCCCACAAGATGGAAGGGAGTGACCAAGATTGGCCAACGTCATCCACCCTCGACTATTGATCTCAACACACAAGGTTTCTTCTGCCTTCAAAACCTGGTGGATCCCATTAACAAGGGACACATGTCATCAACCTTCCACCACATGATATTATTTTAATGCAAAATAAAATTAGATGAGGAAGCAAGGAATGGTCTAGATAAAGAAATTTCACTTAATATCCACCATTGATTCACTCAGGTTGTTGCCTACTGACTTCTCAAAGATGTTGGGCCTACCAATGTAGAGGGCACATGGCACTCACTTTCCAGCCTATGAGAATATTATAATAAGGAAAATAAACTAACGAGGGCATGGGGAGCGGTCAGGATCTAACCTTGGTGATCCAATTGTCTTCATAATTCTAGAAATGAGTATGTGCCAATAGTTAGTGCCTAAAAGGGGGAAACTGCTAGGCACACGACAATCAGGGACATAAAGATTAAGATTGAAACCTTAGGAAAATGATGGAAACATTAAACCCAAAATCAGGACCCTACAAATATTCTGATGAATTTCAACCTGCATTAATATAAGGTGGTTTTTCTAATAAAACAATGGGAAATGACTAGAATCACTAGGAATTAGGGGTCGGTAACAAAATAGACTCAAACCCTAAGGCATGATAATAGAAAAAACCCTAAGCCCTAGGTGAAAATAGCCAAATTTGTGCAAAATTTAAAATGGAACACATCATTTTTAAGGGTTCCACCAATGGCTCGAGTTAGGGATGTATGTTCATCCAAAACAAAGCGAGATCACAAAATCTCAAGTTGAAGCAGACCAATCATAGGGAAACAAAACCAGGAACTACTCGAACAAGGTAGCAAAACTAGACCAGATGTAACCAAAGCTAACACACCTATATACAAAATTTATAGGACTATACAATGTACATGGAAGAAACATACTTAGGAGAAGTATGGCTTTAGGAACTGTCCATGTATTGGAAACTCTAGAATTTCACTATATCAATACCAATACCATACTCCCCACTTCAAATTCTTTGTTTGAAGCCTTTTTTGTCATACAGGATTTTAACTCACATCTATAATTTAACAAGATTCAACTTCATTTGGTGTCCCTAGGCCCCCAAAAATGTAAAACCAATATTCACCTCTATCAAATAATTTATTTTTTGTTGTTTGTACTAAGCCAAGTCTAAAAAAATTTCCATGAATTTCCCACCAACTAACCTTATTATTGTCATTACAATTAACCATCATTGCCATGTGTCTAAAATTTCCATTGTCATCATTAATTTGGTACAAATGAAATATGTAAGAAAACATCAACTGGAATCCATAATCATTGTGATATTTTACCTTGTTCAGTTCACTATCATGTTCCACCAAATGCTCATCCAACTAGATTGAAAATTTCAAACACTCATAATCCACTTGACCATTAACGTCGTAAAAGTTGACATAAAATTCAGTTTGCACATCAAGCTAAGAACTTTCATAAACACTTTGTTCAATAGTTCCATCTAGAAACATATATCCTAACCTTTTGGAGTCAAATTGTAGCTTCAAATTTGAGAAATCAAAATGAATAAAAAACTCATATAAATCCCTAGAGTCATCTTTTGATCTCTATCCCATGACAGACTAGCATTCATTTTGTGTGATGAATAAAATTGGTCATACACAGGCATATTTTCAAACTGGTATTCACACTCACCTGAGCATTGCAAGTTAGTTATACTATCACATACTCTACTACTTTGGAAATGTGATTTATCAAAATCCATAGTATCATTTCCCTTATTTAGATCAAGGTCATCACCACAAACATCATTACTAATAACATCCCATGCATCAAAAAATATTTCCATTTCAGGTTCATAGATGGTACCACACTCATCTTACAAACCACTATACAATTCCATGTGGAATGTTTCAAATAGAGGCTCAAAGGTTTCAAAATTTGTCTCCACAAAAAGTCTCTCATAGTGATGGTTCAAAACACACTCACTATTGCAATGAGTACCATAGTTGAGACTACCTTTCATATTATCAGCACGAACATCTGAAAGGTGCTCATTAAGAACTAAACAAGTTCCCTCATCAATGCATTCCTCATTAGATGAAAACATTTCCATATTTACTAAGAAACAAGAATATTCCATCTTTGCTTCACATAAATAATCAGGAACAACAAGGACATGATCATATTCATTAGTATCATCATTTTTATCATTTCTAACACTATGCTTAGGATTAGGACACTTAACACATACACTCTTATCTTCAAACTCATCAACCTTAACCAAGTTAGCATATTCCATTGATGACATACCCAAATTACATTCCAGGTATTCATCAAAAGGGATCTGTTCATTCACTTTGAGCAAGTGACTTCATGAACATGCACATCATTACATCCCTCATGTGAATAAAAGGCCTCTAATTCATCCCCACAGGGACATTCACAATGCTCAGAAAAATAATCAGAAACTTCACTCTCACCATGACCCTCATCACGAGAAAATTCATCACTACATAAACTATTCTTAGAATATCCAAAGTGAATGCTTAAATTTTCATCTTTAATATATTTTCCACTAATTTGTGATAAAAAATCAGCAACACTTGCAAGTGTATCTTTATCTTCATCACTAGTATATAGATCTGCATGTGTACTACTTATGGGTTGATTACAATCACCACCCTCATCCATACCACAAGATGGATGTTCATTTTCTAGTATACCCTTTTTAGTTGTATGCACTATTTTCTAATCTTCCTCAATAGGAAAACCACCATCAACATTTTGAGGCATAATATTTTATGCATAATCACATTGGGATCCTTCTACAATCTTTATCCATTCAAGTACTTGATCAAAACTATGAGACTTCAATTTCTTTAGCAAGGTGCTTAGCCCTGACACAAAGATTTTACAAAATAAATCAATGCATGTTGAATCATCAAGTCTGAAACTTTTTGATATTTTCAACAAGGCATCCAAAAATATTGGGAACAAATCATAGGATAATTCTCCCTTGTATTTTTTCATTTCATACAATCTTTGAATGAAATACATTTGATCAACATTGCTCAAATCTTGTTGATGTTCAACTTGGGGCTCATTGTGATTTGTGTGTTGTAAGGATGGAAAAAATAGGAAAACAAAAATATTATCATCTTGACAATCACTTCTATTGTCTGATCCATTTACGTGAGTGTGCTAGGATAACCAACACTTGCAACCATATATCCCTTCATCATTGAATATTTTAAGTTGTTTTCAATATCCATGGAAATTTCATACACATTATGTAATGTTGTAGGATCTTTATCTCTTAATAAAAATTTCATTTCTTCATCAAATGCACTAAGTATACTACCAAAAACTCTAAATCCTTTGGTCTTATATCCCCTGGAATATCCCTTCTTTTGAAAACCTAAGTTTGATAGCTAGGACTAACTCATCTTCCTCTTTTTTGATGTTCATAATTTTTTGTCTCACTAAACTTGGATCAATTCTCTCACCAAATTATTCTATGAATGCTACCATGAACTCACTCCATGAAGAAATAGAACACGCTTGCAGATATGAAAACCAATCTCTAGCATCTTCCCTTAGAGATTGAACAAAGAACTTAATGAAAACATCCTCGTGACTTATTTCAGGGATTGTCCAACGAACGAGTGAAAGCAACAGTGCTTTCATCCTGCACTTTGGGCTCTATAAAACCCAAGAGGGTGATCCCACAATGTACTTTAAAGACCTCTATGCCTAATATCTAAATACATTGTAAACAATAGATTAATTCCAATGTAATAGCTCAACAAATAGAATGTATCAAAGAAGCTATCTGCTTCTTAACAACAATCTACATTTGGAGCATGAGAATGGTGAAACTTAACATAAAATAATAACAATTGTAACTCATTTGAAAATTTTGTTTATAAAAGTGATTTATTGTTGAATCGACCAAAAAAATTATTATGCATATTCACTTAGATCAATGCCCCATTCTAGGAATGGAGTCAATCCCAAAACTTATACAATTTGATAATAATTTAACACATGGAATCATTTAAGCTTTGAAAATATTGCATTATAACATTTCAACATTATATTCTCAACCATAACTTCTTACTAATATTCTAGCACTCAATTGACATAAACCTATAGCTTCACTCAATCATTTACATTAATTCTTTGAATTAAAAAGAAAGAAAAAAACTACACATCCACTAGAAATCAATGGAGACGAATAAGATAATGCTTGATTATATTATTCATAATTCATGAAACAAGTACATAGGAGAGAAAATGGCTTTGAATTTGTGCCATTCTATATTATATTGCTAGTATTTCTATCAAAATTACATATGCATTAGCAGAATCAAATCTAAGAAAAAACTTGAATATGCTCAACATTCTTTTTACAATTTTCCCTGTGATGAATTACGAAAAAATGAACCCCCCCTTGCGTACTTCTAGCCTTGAATTCCATCTTATAGAAATGAAGGATCAAAACAAGCTTTGGGCCATAAAGTACATATGTCACTATTGAATTGGACCATTACAAAATACATTCCCTTTGCAATTATATTTACATCCTCAAATGGAGGGAAAGCACAAAAGAAAAAAAACCCTTTTTATTTGTTGAAGAAGATTTACCCACCTTCCAAAAGGCATCTTTCATCATTACAGCAGCATCAAAAACTCTTGTCTAGTTAGCAAAAAAAATTCAATGTGAGCACTTAAGATAAAAACTCCAAACCAGGTCTTTTTTTCTACAATGGCTCATCATCTTCAGAATCATAGTATTCACATCACCTTCGTGATTTTTTCGAAACTAGAGAATTTGTCTCACCATCATTAGAGTCATCTTGAGCTACAAGTGTGAGAAGATATTGGGAATATTCTAGATTAGTTTCCACCTCATCACTCATACAATTTGCCTCATCTTCCATGGTAACATCAGCTTCCTTGTGGTCCTTATCATTCTTCTTTTTCTTCTCATATAGACAACCCTTATCATCATTATCATCCATTTTATGCTTGAACAACACATTTTTCCTATAGCCCTCTTCAGTACTACCCTTGACTTCATCCCTCATGGAAAAAGCTCTCTTCTTTATGCCTAGTTTTGTGGATTTCTCAAGTACATCTAACTTAATTTTATGTGCATCTTCTTAGGTTTTGGACCTCTTAGCCCCTTTCTGCTTAGGTTTCCTCTCTGGTTGGGGGGATGATATGCTAGGTTCACTCATTTTCACAGTATAAGAAGCCTAGGGTTTATAAATTTTTACTTGCAAAAGAGTCTTATTGGCCTATGCTCTTAGAAACAAACCTATAGAGCAAAACCCTCCCAAACCACATACAATTCTTACGAACCCAATAGAATTTATAAATAACCAAACCCCTACAAACTCAAAGTACCTAATGCTTACAAAACATTCAACAATTCCCCAAACCAGCTAACTTATGCATAGTCGATATAAAAAGTTAGTTGGTTTGGGGAATTTTTGAATGTTTTGTAAGCCTTAGGTAGTTTGGGTTTGTAGGGGTCTGGTTATTTGTAAATTCTATTGGGTTGGTAAGAATTTTATTTTCATTTGGATTATCTTATTTTGTAAGATTCAATCAAAATCTGATATTATGTTTTACCTCAACATCATTTGCATCCACTTACAAGATTTTAGTTGACTTGGCTATATGGTTGGAAAGATACAGCTACTAGTAGTTTGGAAAATAGTGTTATGCTAATTGAGCATGTTGGTTTTTGTTATGTATTTCACCTCATAAAAATATATCACTACAAGACTTTGTACATATATTTGTGACTATAAGATGCATCTTACACCAAAGTTTTGTGAATGCATACGAAAGAAGCAAATAATAGTGTTATGTTCTGAGGACTATAGTAAGGTTCTATACAACACATTCATGTTGGAGATTCCACTTTATTTCATTATTAATTACTTTACCTTTCATAGTTTAATATAAGTTATTTGATGTCATCCAAAGGAGAATTTGATGTGTTAATGGGGTATGTGCAGGATCATGCTGGGTATGTGGCTGATGACTATTTTTTTACCCAAAATTGATGAAACAAAAATGGTTTTTAAAGGAGATTCTTAGCTTTCCACCGATATGAATTATGCTTTACTTTGAATTTAATAAGTAGTTATTATTCATTTTCTATTCAAATTACAACTAAAGTCCTGATTGATAGGTTGATTGAAAAACATCTATAGCTTTCAAATTGTATCACATTTTTTGAATCCAAAGCATCTGTCACATTCTATGCTTCACATACTATAGGATTAAAGAAAGAAAAATTGAATTTCATGAAGTTTTGACCAAGTTAAGGTGGTCGGACATATGAGTTTTATATTTTTTAAAAGTTGTAATTAAAAATTCATAATTAATTATTTACTTGGAAAAAAATTAAAAAAAATATACACATCACATCGCATGAGTCCTCTACTTATATCTAAAATCTTATAAAAAACATTATCATTTTATTGTGGTTAGGGTGATTAATAAACACCTTACTTATTTTTTCCCTAAATTTAAGTACCAATCGCATTGAAATTTCAAATTTTCACCAAATAGATTTTTTTTTTTTAAACATACCTAGTAGTTTAGAAACTACATCCAATTTTCTATAGATTATATTCTTACACATTTTTTAAATAATATAGATAATTTATTCATTTTTTTACGTCAAGTTGCCTAATTTTGATTTTTCTAATTTTTTTGCCACTTAAGGGCCTGTTTTTTCCATGATGATCCTGCACATACCCAACGAGTTTTTGTATTACAAAATTGATGCATTATAGATATGTTTGTAGTCTTGATGCTTTAGCTCTAACTTAAGATGACCTAATTATAATGTGGTGTTAAAAAGATTAAAAATGTGGTGCAAATGCTATATGGATTTATCTTAGGTCCATGCTAACAGAGTTGATTTTTAGTTAAAATGGGGTTTCTCTAATTAGGCTGACCTAATTAGTGAAAGTGGATGTATATGGTATATATGTAAGACATTTTTGTGAAGGATATGTGTGTGTAACGAATGAAGAATGTATGGATGATGTGAAATAAGTGAAGGGATGGAAATCAGAAAGTGTGAATGTGTCAAGTTTCATACGTGAGAAGATAGTATACTTATAGGGAAGTGTTTTATGTAACGTGCTTCACCATAACTAAAATCTAGCACAAGGAAGGTGCATTCTATGTCAATTCATCTTTTGGAAGTGATCCATACTCTATTTTGTAAATTATTTCAGGCTATGCTCGTTCAAGGACAATGTGTCCTAGCAGTGAGCCCTTGTAATATTCTATATTTGGATCTGTGAACCCTCAATCTAGGTACCTACAAAACAAAGAGATTAAACACCATAAGTTAGATATTGCAAGTATAAACAAGGATTCCCCATGAAATCCATTTACAAATCAAACTAGGAATGAAAATATTGAAGAACACAATGTAAATGATAACAACAAGATAAAATCCTAATTGGATATGCAAACTCTCAATCCCATGGGGGAATTGGTGCCAATTTGATGTGGAAATTTGGCCCTTTCCCAATTCCTATGATTGAAAGCTTCAATATGTAGACTTGATGATGAACTTTGATCCAATTTTGATGATGAATGATGAAGACTCCAAGCCAAATCTGCAAAAGAACCTAGCTATGAACTCAATGGTGTGAAACTTGATAGATATATGAGCATGGTAACTTTACTCAAATTGTGGATGATGAAATGAGGAGAGGAGCTCTTCATTTATAGGATTTCAAAATGGATGAAAGTCCAAATTTGAGGAATGTGGGACTAACTTTCATCCAAGGATATGGTGCCACTTGTCAAGCTATGAATGGATGATGATTGTGCAAGATTTGGGGTTTGTGCCAATAAATGCCAATATTTGAAATTCAAATTTGTTGAAATGACATGTAAGAGGGAAGGGAAAATGCAATAAATGCCACTTGGCTCAAGGCAAAGGACATGTAAGAGGTTTTAAATGCCTTGTTGGATGTACATGTTGACTTGGAATTTTTGAATTCAAATTGAGAGAATATTCCAAAAAGATGCCATGTGAGGGAAAATAGGGATTTAATAAATGAATTAAATCTATTTTCATGTGCAACTTGCATTATTTAGAGGATGTGACATGAGATGAGGTTAAATTAATCAAGGGTTAATTAATTTAACAAGAGATTATATGATGTGACTTATTTGACTCAAATTTATGGATTTATTTAAATCAAGTAAGAGAGGAATATGATAAGAGGCTAATTAAATAAATATTTTGATTTATTTAATTAAAGGGGATGGTGTTAGATTAAATCAAATAAGGTTTTAATTTATTTAATTTAATGGATAGACTTTAGAGATTTAATCAAATAAATTGATTATTTAATTAAATAGGGATAATTATATCAGATGGATTGATTTAATTAACAAGAGAAAGTGACTCAATTAGACAAAATGATTTATTTAATTAAGAGACGAATTATTGATGAATTTAATCAGATAAGGGAATTTGATTAAATGGTTAGACCGAGGGATGATTTAGGAAGAAACGATGTTAGTAAGTCAGGATCAGATGCACGATGTCAATCAGTATATTTTTTATGCCTACAGGATCTATATTATATTATGAGTTAATCCTCATCGTGGTTTTCCCCATTTTTGGTTTTCCACGTAAAAGTATATGTGTTCATGTGTTGATTCTATGCTTTCACTAATTGTCATAGTTAGAATTATACTATTGCTTGGATGGATATTATGTAAATGATTTGATGGAATATTCACCCCCCTCTCAGTGTTGCGGGTGTTCATCAGAACCAAATTATCTCCTATGATTAGGGACACATAAAATGGTGGTGGTTTGACCTCTTTGTTTTTTTTATTCTTGCTATTTTGGGATGTATTGATAAGAATAACCTTGTCTTGGTTAGTCAGGAGTTCATTTGATGTTCCCACATCTAATAGGGCAGCTTGTAACAAGTACTTTTGTCTTAGGATAGACAAAGAATCCCACATAGACATACTAACATTAGCAATTTTCATATTGTCAAGTATATTGAAAGGAGCAACATTTACCTTCTGCTAAACTTTTGTGACAATAGTGTCTCCTTGCAAGTGTATAGGTTGGGACTCATTCCCAAGCTACTCCTTGGTGGTGCCTTGTTTATTTATTTACAATAAATGTGGTACATGAGATATAGATGGGCCATCAACCTCTTGATTTGGTCTAGGGGCTTGATGAGACTCCCTACTTGATGGTTACACTACTTCAATGGCTCTTTTATTTCTTCTTGTGTTAGCTTCTATAGAGTTATGATCTTGGTTAACCCCACAAAACTCTTCTCCTTACCAATTTAGAAGCATGGTATCACTTGGAAACTACTCTTTATATTGTAAAGGTGTCTCATCTAGTGTATTTGGTTGTAAGCTAGGTGCATTTTTCACCATCAAGGCTTGATTAATCATCCCATTTAAACAAGTAGACTAGTTATAGGGTTGATTATAAGGAAAACACCATTCATATTCTTGAGAAAGGTTGTTTTGTATGGGTACTAGCTCCTTAGATGTGTTTTTTGTATTTGGATTATATGCTTGACAAGGTCTTATGTTATGGGCTTGCTTTTGGCCTTGATTATTTTCTTGATAAGGCAACCTATTTTCTTGATTTGGTTGGTAATGCATTTGATTTGGCAGCTGGTAAGGCCTGTAATTTTGAAATTACTTCTTTTTAGGGTTTACCAACTCATTCCCAAACATTTGAAGAAGGCCCTTTATCTCTTGTAACCTAAAATATTATGTTGGGACAACCTTTAATTTAATAGGAGAAGTTGGTAGGGAGGCTATTCGTGATGCTTGCATAGACGTGGGTGGTGGAATCTCTAGAAACATAGGCATGTGAGGTATTGGGGAAAATATATCAGCTAGGATGATGCTATTCTCAACTCTTAACTCTACTTCATAAGCATCAAGAAGTGTTTGTGTATAGGAGTGAATTTGAACCCCTTGTGTAAATTTCCCTTTTGCAGACCCTCACCTCAGGAAATCAAACATGAAGGAAAAATTCCACATCATCCACTTGGTGTGTGTTGTGTGTGTTGTGTGTGTTGTGTGTGTTAGTGGGGGAATTTTTGTTAGGGATGTGAGAATGGTGCGTGGACGTCTACATGGCACACTACCATCCCTAACAGATTCTTGCCTCTATAGGTCGCAAGGACATTACACTCTTCATTGGGGATGAATTGTAATGCCTCTATGTGACCAAATGACCTAAAAAAGACCCATTCTCTTCCATTTTGGTCTTCAAAGGAATCTATTTCACAATCACTTCATCCCCTACACACTCATTCATTCATTCTTCCAATATTTTCTAGAAATCTATCACATTCTCTCAAGCATCTTTCACAACTCCATTGAGCATTGTAGCAATAAAACTTGTTACTCCATCAATTCCATCCTTGTATGTGTGGTGCTACCATAGAAGCTATGAGGTTGGAGTCTTTGGAGACCTCCCTTTGTCACTACTACAACTGTGCCGACTTTTCTAAGCTCGTTGTTTGCACTCTCCCTTCATTGGCTTTGAGAGCCTTTGGGTGGAAATGGTATCACTTCATTTTCCTTTTGTGGTTTGTTAGAGTAGCATAACATATTTTGTAGTGTTAAATACTTTCCTTTATTTATTTCCTTTATCATACTTTCTACTTCATGGCTTTTTTGGCTGTCCATGGAGGTGGAAACTCCAAAGTGGGGGTTTGACTGAGGCAAACCCCTATATAACCCAACATTTTTCCCCTCTTGCATGTGTGTAGGTGAACGTGCATGTGGAAATCATTGGTGAACTGGAGCTTTAGTGAGTTGATATTCATCACCCTTGTCTTTATCTACTTGCTTTATCATTTATGTAGTTACTTTTCATACTTCATAATTTTTTTTATTTTGTTAAAACTAGTTAGCTAAGCATTTAGTAGGTTTTTTTGTGTTTTATATTGTACTTCACATTTTCTATCCATACAAAAGCTAGCGCGCTAGAGTGATGCTAGTGTGTCATGTTGTTGTCCCAAACCATTGTTGTCACCCTTGGATAGAGAACTGTCTGAGGTGTAATTTTAACTCCAAAAATCAGCTTGTCTATCCCCATTTAGACTTTTAGATCTGTAGAGTGACATAAGCACTTGAGAGTTCTCTTCATTCTTGATTCTTATCCCAAACACCCATTAACTTGAGGTAAGTTAGGGAAGCTCTCCACTCTGGGTTCAATGTGACTTGGAGCCTTGGTGTGGTTGGTCCTCCTCTCTTATAGTTTTTGCACCCATAGATTATATCATTAAAAAAATGTCACTATTACAAGCTCTCAAAAAATATAGGAAAGCATGTTGAGCTAAGGGTCTTACCAGTAGTGTCCAATTCTATCCCAAGTATTTTGGAAGTAGAAATTGAAGTCTATCATGTGCTCATGGGGAGCTCTCTTGATAGTCATTAGACGCTCCACCAAAGACAAGTGGTATGATTTGTATTCAAACTTCTTACAAGGGCTATCTCCCAGCTAATCCCATGTGGTAGTAGAATTGACTGCTAACCCTCTAAATGACTATAATGCTTTGCCTTTGAATGAGGCAACTAAGATTCTAAGAGCCACATTTTATTCTATGTTCTTGTGGACTGTACATACTGAGACCACATCTATGATATGCTCAATGGGGGTGGTTTGGTCTTCTCCATTAAAAAATGGGAGGCTTTTCAAAGCAGCCATAGGAATGCCATCATGTTTTTGTTGGTTTAGTGGGCTAACCCCATTAAAAGGAATAAAATATTGATTTCTAGCCATTTGAAAAAGGTTCTTTTGTGTTTGAGTAGCAAGTATTCTAACTTGAAATAATCTACCCAATGGTGGTGTAGATTGAGCCCTAAGTGAAGTAATTAAGCTTCTATTTCTCTTACTTTTCCTAATGGGTGACAACAACTATCCATCTCTTCTTCTAGGAGAAAAATATGAAAGTTGCATGTATTGGAAGTTACCTCTAGAAGAATATCTTGTTTGGATTCTTGGCATGAATGCATAGGTCTTCTTTGTATCTAGGAGCTCTCCCTAGTATAAGAGTCACCAACTTTGATGTAGAATCTTTCTTTGAATGTGGAGTCACCAAGTACTTGTTTTTGTGCCTCTAGAAGGCTAAATTATTGAGAGAAAAACTACTCCCTCAACAATGGTGAAATGAAATTTCTTCCAGTCCCACTAGGCATGCTAGAAACTATTATCACTTGGAGTTGTACCCTACTGAATGAGAGGTTCAATATTCCAATGAAAAAATGGAAATTACCTCAAGGTGTGGGACCTTGTGCAATGAGTTCAAATCTCTAGAGAAGGTTAGCTTCCTTTCAAAACTATGTGCAACAATGGCTAGACCAACCTAATGCTAAGAAGCTCTAACTATGAACTACATGAGGAAAAGGGAAGAAGGAGAAAAGCATAAAATAAAGGAAACAATGATGCACCAAGTTTAATATATTTCTTCCTACATGTGATTGCATAAAGCATCAATGAAACCACTAGAAAGGCTCACAAAATTATCTATTTCACTAATTGTATGAAGGAAACAAGAAGGCTAGATTCTTAAAGATCCTAAAATGGGTAAAGATTACCCATAATTCACACTCACAATAGATTATCACACTCATATACCTCATAAAAGTGAGGAAAACTCATACATGCAATGAGATATCAAAAGTTACACAAGATACAAGCATTGAGAAGAGGTAAAATAGTGATTGTATTAACACAAAGACATGAAAAGCCAATTTTATAGTTGTAGAATGCAAAAAAAGCATTACTCTGCTAGGTAAAATCCAAGGAAGAAATCCTAAAAATATTATAAGTGTTGCCTTTATAGTTTAGGCATAACTTAGTTGACTCCAACTAAATCCTAACCCTACCTAGGGTTAGCAACTAGTAGAAATCCATCCCAATGAGAGTTGAGGTGACCATATCATGAAAGCCTTGCTGAAGGATGAGTCTAGGATGCACCAAGACTTGCACAACATACCTTTGCAATAAATTTTGTCCAAAATCCCACCAAAAATGCTCCCATGAATTTAGTGGTCTAAGCATGGAACAAGAAAGGAAGGATAATAACCAATAATAAATGGGCATGGAAGTCCATAAAACCAACCACAATGGCCATCAAATACAATAAATGTTGTCCTCAAGCCCAAAAAGTTGAACAAGTAGGTGAGAAGGTCACTCGAGAATTAATGGTACCACCACAAGAAAACACATAAAAACAAGGAAGGTTGAGCCATTGGGACCAAATGGAGACCTTTAAAAATCTTATGAATTAAGTGGCTAGATCCCTCAATGATGTGTCCTTATTGGAGGTTAGGCATCAGGCCTACATTATACTTCTTGTTGCATGGAATTGAATGTAATACCTTGTGCATC
>VDFB02338959.1:0-103112 GCA_007258455.2 Sequoia sempervirens | reverse complement strand
CTATACCCAAAATGTATTGTATAGTCCCCAAATACTTCAAATTAGAGGCACTAGATAAATGAATTTTAAGCTCCCTTATCATACCCTTATTGTTTATAATGAACATGTCATAAATGTTAGAGCAACCAAGATCTTACAAAATTAAAATAATCCACAAATGAACATATATGCAAAGTGAGAAAATATAATAAGCATGTGATGTGATGTAAAATTTACAAATGATCCTTACTTATAAAGTCAAGGATGAAGAAGTGAGAAGGTAGGAGTCAAAATCTAACTACCCATCCAAGTATGAAACAAGTGTAGGACTCTATGAATTTTTTTTGGGACACTTAGTGAGTCTACATGAGTGAGACAAAAGTCTAGATAACATATATGCAAGCTTAAGTGTAGTGTGAATATGACTCCACTAAGTATGCTAAAAGCTAACTAGTTTGATAATAGCTCTCTTAACACTAATACCCCCCTTAAGTGATACATAGGGAGTAAGCTAAATACTGAAAAGATGAGTCTCAACAACAAGGCTTGATAAGATGCTCATGTACAACAATGATCTCACATAAACAGACAAAAAGGAAAAAACCCAATGGGAACAAAATTCCTCTAAAAAAGAGAGAAAGATAATGATAATATCTCCTAAAAATATTTCCCATGATGATGAAGAACTCTTGAAGTATGTTGAAGTTGTAAACTTGGATGAATATGAACTAGTGTTTTATTGAATCAATCAACCTCCAAAAAAATATAGATCAAGATAAGATATATAAAACATTGCATGCGTGAACATATATAACACTACTCAACCATGAATACATAGATGACACAAAGGTAATCAGACCCTATGAAGTTGAATATATAGAGAGTACTATGATTCTAGAGTACTATCAACAAACGCATGAGTGATATGTACTATACTAAAATGTGCATCACGGTGCTCTACATAAGTACTAGAATCTCACAAAATATGATCCATTGAAATAATCCCCCCATAGGAGAGATAAAAAGAGTGGGTCCATATGACCCCCCAAAAAAAAATTACGAAGTCCATTTGACTCCACTAAGGTTCCTCCATTGCTCCATTGAAACCAAGGAAGCACTAGCATAACACTATGATAATTACCCCCTTAATGTTGACCAACTAAAATTGAGAACAAAGGTTTGCACAGGAATGTAGACCCAACATCAAGTCCAAAAAGATGTACAAAAAACTCAAAAAGGGTGTGCATCAAGGCACACATGCATGAGGTAAGAATCACAATGATTCATTGTTGTGATAGAAAATTAAGGCACTAAATAAACCCCCATTACACTTTATAATTTAATGTAAGTACAAAATTCCCTCCCTAAGGAATACACATTCAATTTTTGTGGGACTTTATATGAGTGCATTTACAAACTTATTTGTTGTTTTTAGTTCTTACATGTTGATGTCACGAGGTGGAAAATGAAGAAATATATCAAGTATGCCTTTTAGACCTCAAGAAAAAGACAAACATAGAAAATTAAAACATCCATTATTTAAAAAGTTACCCTCTAAAATGATACAGTGATATGGCACTTTACTTTAGTACATTACAAATTCCACACAATGGATTTGATGTACAAAACCTCAAAAGAGACATATTCAAAATTTAAAATTCTAGAATGCATTCATAAAAAAATAACACAACCACTATGTATATCTTTAAAAATCATGCAGGTTAAAAAATGAGACCCAAAAAAGAGTCCATAGGAACCCAATGAGCCCTTTGAAGTTCAAAAACTAGGAACTGTGTAGGGTGTCCTCTAATAATATGATTTTTAAAAAAAATCCATACATGATATTGGTAAAAAAAAAATATACCATTGGATAGAGCATGAAAAAATATGCAAAATGAAAAAAAGTGAATTAAAAATATGTTTGTATGCTCGAGAACAAGGCTCTTGAAGTTGAGCCAAAAATTGAAATAGGCCAACAGTGAAGGGGAAAACTCGAGGTTGAAAAATTATGACATAATGATGATGTTAATAATGGAACATTCCAAAATTCCATTAGAATATTTCTCATAATTAAAATATTCCAAAACCACTTTTTTATTTTTCCAAAAACCACTTGAAAATTTCAAAACTACCACCCTTTGAATGCTAGAAAACCACTAATCTTGGGTACAGATGGTTTTGGCTACATAGTGTTGATGTCAGTAGGGTACTGTATAGGTTGACTATGGACATTATCAAAATAAAAAATATATTAAAAAATTGTTACATAGAGGCTAAGATAACACACATATTGAAACAAATACACAATAATCGAGGCATGGAGATTGAAGCAACTTGTTGATGTAGTACAACATTGTGACTATATGGCCATACAGATCCATATGCATTTTTGTACTACCATCCATGGATGGGTATCAAAAACCTCCAAAGTTCATTTGTCACCAAAAATACAAGTGTTAAATATGAAAAATTGTCGAGCTCGACCCTTCTGAGTGCAACTATGAAATCCATTTTTCTTCAAGAGGCACCATTTAAAATATGATTTTTGTGACCCTACAAGTTCAAGAGAGAAAGGGATTGGACTTGACAAATACACAATAATCGAGGCATGGAGATTGAGGCAACTTGTTGATGTAGTACAACGTTGTGACTATATGGCCATACAAATCCATTAGCCTTTCCATACTACCATCCATGGATGGGTATCAAAAACCTCCAAAATTCATTTGTCACCAAAAATACAAGTGTTAAATATGAAAAATTGTCGAGCTCAACCCTTATGAGTGCAACCGTGAAATCCATTTTTCTTTAGGAGGCACCAATTAAATTATGATTTCTATGACCCTCACAAGTTCAATAACACATCTGAGGCTACTACTTTAGACCATACAATGACCACTTCAACATATAAACCATTTTTTTCTTCCCATTTACCACAAAACTATTAGGTTGTTTCATATAAATATCTTCCTCAAGTTCTAAATGGAAAATTTAGTTTTAACATCCATTTTCTCTACCTCTAAATGATAAGAAAAAATAATAAAAATTGGGAATATAATATAATTTAATTTTTCAATAGTAGAAAAATCCATTGAAATCAGCTCTCTCAACGTAGTAGTAACCTTTTACCACCACCCTATCCTTGTACCTTTCTAAATATCTATCTAATCTAAACTTATTAAACACCCATGTGCAACCAATGACTTCCTTCTCTCAAGTAGCTTAGCTAACTCCCAAGTCTCACACCTAGCCAAGACCAACATCTCATCCTCCATGGCCTCCTTCTAAGACTCATTCCCACTCAAAGAAAGAGATTCCTTCATATATATAGGTTCATTGATAGTACTAGATAAAGTAAATAAATGATGAAAAGCTAGTGGGCTACACCTGTAAAGTGGTTTATGTTTCCTTCCAGACCTCCTCAATGGTGTAGTAAGAGGCTCCGCTTGTTTTTCCTTTAAGAAATAGAAATTTAAACCTTTTTCCCTCTACATCCTCCTATTTGACATGTTGTTCAACCTATGTGTCTTCCTACTTATTTATTATGGTTTCCAAATGTATGACTTTCTTTATTTTTATTTTAGTTGTACCTAATCAAAATCAAATCCAAATTCCCTAAAATCACATCTTTAAAATATTACATTTTCTATCTTAGGGAATTCCAAAGCTTTTAACCATTAACATTTCACCATAACCGACATAAATATGTTTTTTAGCCTTGAAATCTAACTTAAACATTTTTCTTTAGGAACATGAAGAAAACCCTTACAACCAAAAACTCTAATGTGTGAAATAGAGGGTTTCTTACCAATCCATACTTCATACAATATTTTATCAACTATAATATAGAACAATATTTATTAATGAAATAACAAGTAGTACTTATACACCCAATCCAAAAATTATTGATCCAACATAGCACTATTCAACATACTTCCAAATGAAAAATGGGGAAAGGATCCCAAGGTTTTATATTATGGATATAAAGCTTAAGAATCTTAATAAGTGCCTTTCCCTAAGGATTTCATTAGTAAAGAGATCACAAGTTGTGAATATTGACTTTCAATCTTAATGATGAGCCAATTAGACCTGTATCTTAGTCCTTAGGACAATAGGAAAGATCTGAAACTAAAATGAAATGATTTGGAATGCTCAAACTAAATGAACAAGATCTGATACCTAAAATATAGATTTTGGAATGTACATAAACATAAATGACAATTTACAGGCGGATTTAAGAAGGGTTTGATGGCATGTACTTGTCACCAAAAGCTATTTTTGAGGTCTACTAAGGGATTAAATCCCCCTAGGTGAATGGGTCCTTATGAGGACTTCCAAAATAACTTTTTACAGTCCTCTGATGTTGGATCTTGGCTTCTGTTTAACATAGGTCCCACTATCGGAAAGCCAAAAATAAATTTTGTAACTTAGTTTTTGTGGCTTGATGCAACTTAGTTTCCATGGCTTGACAATAATGATGACAACTTGTATAACAATGCAAAATTGCTCTTTCAAGATCTCTTCAATTCTTCATCCACCTATAATCTGCACATACACAAAGAGGAAAAATAATTATTTTTTGTATGGAGATTTTTCTTGTTCAAACCCAAGTTTGGGTAGTTAAACCTTGATAGAAAGATAATGAAAATGGAAGGAAGTGATGAATGAACAATGCTTGCTACAACTCACCACCCTTCAATGGCTTCCCTTAAGGACTAAAGTCAAACACATCTCTCTAAAGGCATTAGATCTTGCTTTGCTTGATTGATTTGGATACTTGAAATGCTTGGATGTTTTAGGATCAATAATACATATTATCCTTCACAAGATTCAACATAAACACACATAAACTTGAACATGATGTTAGGATCTTGATTGTTGTAACAAATGATTGATAAATATGCTCTTGGATGCTCTTAACAATAATATTCATAGGAAATCTTGATCATGTGTCTAAGAAGTCTGCTTCCTTAAGTGTTAGATTTTAAATGATCAAATGACTATGCATTTATAGGTGTTTATCTAATTTCCCAAAAAATAGATTCCAAAATCCAATCAGATGCTCAAATTTGAACAATTAATTTATCCAAATTCATCCCCCTTCATCTTATTGGCATCAGTAATAATTACTATTATTTAATTAATACCTTTGATTCTCACAACTCTAAGGTATTTAATCAATAATACCTTATCTCTTTAATCCTTTTCCATCAATTGAATTAAATAAATACCCATTTATTTGCACTCCCTTCATGTCACATCCTCCATCATCATTTTCATCTAATCCTAATCCATTTTCTAATTTCTTCATTAGGATGTGCACATGCCTAATCCTTGATTAGAATGTGTCACATCCTCCAACTTTTGCAAGTTGGCCTCTAATCTCTCTTAGCCACCTAACCCTCCTCTAATCCTTCATTACTCTTCCCCATGTGATCTTTGACTTGTCACATCAAGTCACATGTGAGATCTAACCCTCTTCTAGTCCTCATTAATTAATCTAATCAAGTACTTGCACAATCCTAATCACCCCCTTTAGTCAACTCTCCCCATCCCCCAAGGAATTTTTAATTCCTTTTTATTCATCCAAGGCACTCCACTTCCCCATGTGAATTTTTAATTCACCTTTTAATCCCCCAATGCACCCTTTGAAATTTAAAATTATTTCCCATCTCCCCATGTGAATATTTGAGGAATTTTTAATTCCTCACATGTCCTCTCACCCACATGGGGACAAGTACCTCCTTTATGAGGAGATCTTGTCCAATCCCAAGGTACTTTGTACCCCCTCCATGTCATGTCCTATCCTTCCTACCATGTCCACTCCTCACCTTTAGCTATCTCACATGCCACATGTCAAGATGTGAGGGCTTGTGAGTTCTCAACTCACCTTAGCCCCACATCTTGATATTTGGTGGATCAATCTCAACCATCCATTTCCCCTAGGATTTCCCAAAAATCCTATAAATACCCCCTCTTTTCTCTCATTTTGGGGGAGATCATTTGTGCTAGCCAAACTCTTGCAGTTTTGTTTCTCAACCTCTACTTAGCCATTTTCACATTTTCATCCACTTGCATCCATCTTCACACCCTCATCTAGCTTGCATCTTGCCATCCAAGGAGCATACACGTCAAAGATCGAAGGGCCAACCAAAGAATCGACTCAACGCAAGGTATAAAGTTCCATTTTGTGGCTTTGTCTTGTTTTGTTTCCAACTTAGGCTAATCTTGAAGTGTAGGTTGTTTTAAGTTGTTTATTTGCACTCCTTTTGGCTTGTTGCTTGCTTTCTAACACCTCTATTCGACCTATCACAATCTCAACAATTGTAAGTTGAATTTGAATCATTAAAAGATTGCTTTAAAACATTTAAAAATGGGTCTGAACCTAAAGGGGACTCCATTCATGGGAAATGGGTCCGGTACTATAAGTCCGTGACACTCGGCGATCCATGGCAATAATATTAAAATGAATTAATTAAATGCTGGTTCTCCCTTTCAAAAAATGATAAAAATTAGGCTTTGGAATGCATAATTTAGCAAATTAGAAGCTTAATTACGTCCAATAAATTAAGGGACCCAAACATAGTGTGAAATTGTAAAGGTATACAATTTCCTACACTACATTTAGCCCCCACTTTAGTGAGAGTATGAACTTACACTCAGACTCACACTAAATTAGACAAATATGTGTCAAGAGGGGCCCAAGTGCACAGATGTTAATGAGATAGGATGACAAAGATCAAGGAGGATGATCAAGCACCCATCTAAATTCATTAGGAGGATCATCACGGTTGCCCCCATCTAAATTCATAGAAGTGGAAAATAATAAATTCAACTCATTATGCACTTCTTCATCAATTTTAGCAATCTCATCATCATCATCCATATTAATCACAATAGGAGGTCTAATGACAATTTCCATCATATGTTCTTGTTTTTGTTGTGGTGGAGATAGAGAATTTTTATGTTGTGGTGAAGGTGGAGAATCATCGTGCTTTGTTTGAGTTGGTTGTTGATCTTGGAGTATTGGTTTATTCTTTTCTTCTAATTGACAAGCAATAGCATGAGGTCTACGCCTACACTCTTTAGCATTTTAGTTTCTTCTTGCATAGTTTTCAAGTTGTGACGTGGTGTAGGAGTGGGTTTATCAACCATTGGTCTCTTTTCTTCCCTTATGGGAGGAACGAAAGGGACCTCCATTGGTTGGGAAATCGCTTTCTCTTTAGGTTTATAAACTTGTTTGGTTTTAGGAGGCACAAATGGAATTGTATGGTCATCTCTTGATCTTTTGTAGGACATAGGTGGTGGAATAATATCATACTTAGTTTTATTATTTAGGAGATCTTTTGGTTAAAGCATAGGTTCATCCACAACAATTGGAGTGGGAGGAATAACTATAGATCTTTCAGTTTCAGGTGGGATATTGGTAAGGGATAACTCTGCTATATGATTTGCTTTGAAATTTTGATATGATTTAAAGAAGAAATCCTCATGAGGTATAATAGGTTCCACAGATTTGGGCCAAAAGAAATTGTTGGTATATGGAGCCTAATCAGAATCGAAGGTTAAATTTTCCCCACTTTTATCGATGCAGTTTCCCCCCAAATTATTTAACGGGGGTTTGGGGGCAGTGCCCCTTGTGAGGTCCAGGGGCAGAAACCTCTCACATTTTTTTAATTATTTTATAAAGGCATCGGGTGTTATTTTTTCTATTGGCCGACATAAAAAAACCCTATTTTGTAATTGGCATAAGTCTTGATAAAAGGCTAAGGGTTTGAGTCTTTGTTAGCATTTTATTGTAGCATTTGTAGTGGTATTGAGTTGCAAGGATTACTGGTTGTAATCGGTTTGATTTACTGGATAATAATATTGGACTCTATGTTGGTGGATGTAGCCCAAGTTTGGGTGAACCACATTAAATATTATCTCTTTCTGTTATTATTTCTGTGTTTTTCATTTCTCTATTTAATTTCTATTTGCATTTAATTGATATCTTCTACATACAATTCCTAACAAAAATCCAATGAAAAGTTCCCATGAGAAGACAAAGGATTAAACCTACTATGGTGCACTAAAAAAACTTGTTTGTCGAAAGGAAATTTCAAGCACTTGTGAATGATCGATTGGAAAACATCCATGGAGTGTAGCCATGGATAACCTAACTTCACATGAAATTGATCTGACGTTGGGATGATGGAGAATGATACATTTAATTTCTTTAGTCCAAATTTTAATGGAAGAGTGATTAAACCTATCGTAGGCCGAGCAAAACAATCATGTGTTTTGATCCATGCTTTCAATTGTTCATAAATTTTTTGGTAAAGTTCATGCACAAATAAGAATTCCTTAGTGATCACATTCTCCACACACAAAAGATCAATTAATATCCCATTTGTAGGCTTGTCATTGATTCTTTTTGATGGGTGTCGAATGTGTTTAATTTCTATATCCTTTCCCTTTAACTTTTTTCCCATTTTGACCTTCTCCTAAGTCCTTGCCATTAATTGGTAGGGAAATAAAGAATTTTTGATATGTTTTCAAAAAGAAGAGAATACTTTCGAAATGCTGAAATTGTTGAGGAAATAATAAATTTCTGATGGTTTTGCTACAGGAACTAAATATGGAGAAGGAAACATATCTTGTAAGAAACAAATCCAGAACGACATAAGATGGGAAATGAAGGATGCGTGTGAAATAATTTCATCCATTTTTGTTCTTATTACTTATTTCAAACTTGTTGTTTCAAAACTATTATAGGTTTTCTGGCCTGCGGCCAAACCAAAGACTATGTTTAATATGTTTATTGGCCAGCGGCCATAACAAACTACTACTCTATCATTTTGATTTGTTTTGATACTCGCCAAACTAATAAGTATATATGTATGATCTAGAGATAATCAATGATAGATAATATATAGACTTAAGCAGACCAATTCTATCTCTTGTTTATGAGTAGTTGATGAAGTTGCATGTGGATTGAGTTAGAGTAATTCGTTTTATCTGCTCACCCTATGGACCAAAAGAAGAGCTCCCTCTTGGAAAGCTTGGTGAGATTATTTTGTGGTTTATTAGCTTAGATATTTCGTGTGTCATGCAATTTCTGTCGAATGTATGTTTTCAGAAGTATTGTGACTTAGTTTAATCTCTGTTCAAAGTTAAGGATCATTAATATTGCAGCCTGTGTGATTAATTTGAATTGCAATGAATTTTCTATGGAATATAATTGTGGTTTGAGGAGTAAGGAGTGTATTTCAGTTGCAGGAAAACTATTGTATCCTTTATTCTAGATTATGCTATGCTTCATCCTATAGAACTTCCCATTGCATTCCATTCTCTTCGCATCTCTTTATTGTTGTGTTTCAACCTCCTGTTGCACTTCATCTTCCTGTCATGCTCTAACCTTCTATCACAATTAAACTTCCTATCATAATTGAACTTCCTATTGCCTACACGTATTTAATACATCCTTGGAAATTGAGTTTCGAGATGGTTGTTGTTAATATTTGTATGTAATAATACATTCAGTTTGTGTTAGATCATAAATAGATACATTGGTTAAAATAGGTAAACAACCATTTAAAAGGGATTTCATTTATTTTCAAAGTGTGCTTTTGAATTTCAGATTAAAGAATGTGTTTTCAATTCTAGTTTTTAATCCTAGTTTACATCCATCAACCCTTGGTTTATTAATTGCATCCCTTCGACATATTGCCACAACACGGTTCGAAAGCCTATGTTTTTTAATTGACACTTTTAGGATGAAATGAGGAAGTCATTTCTAAAGATCAAATCAAACCTATTTCAAGAGTAATTTAAGACCACAGTTTAATCCAATCATTTTGGCATTGTTGCCAGGGAATGGTGTTAAAGGCTTGCATTTCTAGTAAACTAAGTTAGGAGCATTGCACTAAGGAGAAAGTCCACGTGATATTCAACCTCGTTTGGATAACTACCCTTAGTTTTCTTTTCCATAAGTCATTTAGGTGCATGAATCATAGTAGGGATAGTAGAGTAAGAGTCATTAGAAAAGAAAATGGAAGTAGTTCACAACCCGAAAAACCCAAAAAATCAACATCATCCATTGAGGGTCCACAACCCGAAGAGTCACAAGATAATTCAAAGTCACCCATTGAAGGAAGTAGCTCAACTCAAGAGAAATTAAAAACTAAGTTGCAATCATTAGAATTACCCAAACCTGATCTTGAGAAGTGTGCTATTGAGACCACTATTGTTCAAACACCCGCAAATACTCATCCAAGCTCTTCTAAGATATTACGCAAAAAGGTTGAATTTTTTTTCCAAGAGTCTTACAAGGCTAAAACTGGTCCATTCTCAAAAGAAATCCACGAGCCATTTAGAACCTATTTTGCTTCTTGGGCATTAGACATCATGGATCTTAATAATAACAACAACAACGGTAATAGGGCGTTGGCTAGTAATAATCTAGTTACTTTTGTGTTTCCTATCACATATCCGATGTGAGATGCCCCTATGAAGAATATTCCTCATTCAACTTTACCTATTTTTCATGGCCTTTCTACTGAGGATCCTGACATGTTTTTGTTTGAATTTGATGTGTTGTGCAATAGTTATGATTATTAGAATGATGCATAGAAGCTCAAATTGTTCCCAGCCACATTGAAGGATGTAGTCTTGCATTGGTTTATGAACCTCAGGAACATCAGGACATAGAATGTCATGAGGGATTTTTTCTTGGACAAGTAGCAGGAATATTGTAAAACCAAGGATAATTGGAACGAGCTCTTCTGTATGTCACAAAAAGAAGACAAGTCTGTGGAAGATTATCTTGAACACTTTATGTTTAGTCTTCAACAATCTCATCAACAAGGGTTGAATGATGATACCATTAAAATGTTGTTTCTTAGAGGCATAAGAGATGATGTCATGGAAGCATTGAATTTAATAGGTAAAGGGAATATTTCTAAGATGGACTTTGACGATATCTGTGATATTTGCAAGAACTATTCCAGGTCTCAATCCTCAGGGAGGAACTATCTAGGTAAACTACATTATGTGGGAACTTCAATAGGTATCACCAAGCACGAGATAGGTAATTTACTTGAAGACCTTAAAACTGATTTATTGAGTCACATGGGTAAACAAATAGATACATTGTACATCCATAGAAAGCAAGAGGAGGAAAAAAAGGCTTTAGCATTATTTTGTCCTATATGTAGGAAGAAGCATGGCAGTGAAGATTGCCCTTATAATAGGACAAACATCTCATTCTTAGAAGAATTCATTAGAAGTTCTATCTTGAGGCCTCTTCCTATAGGTGTTACTGAAATGGAATGTTCTGAGGAACCCGTCTATTACATGGCCCCTAGGCGACCTTTTTCGCCCCGAGGAATGCACCCTAGCATGATGAATGATTATCTTGCCCCTAGACCTAGCCAACCCAATTCCTATCAACTAGGATGGTATGGGGGTTGGCAACAACCCCCATACCCTCAATTGATGCCACAATATCAGTATACTTCACAACTGTGGCAATAGGCATGGAGGTCACAATCGCCATAATCGTCACCATACCAACAACAACCATTTCTGTCACAACCACAAATTCCACCTCCTCCTATGATCAACCCATATCAACAGTCACAAAAAATTCTTCTGGCCTTGCCATCATTGGTCGCTCAGCCCGTCAATCCAAAAAACCATCCAACACAACCACAAAGACCTACATCAATGCCAACTCATCCAAATCCAAACCCCAACAATAAGGCAACCCAACCTATGTATAATAATGAGGCAACAAGTTACCCCACCTATCCCATAAATGCATTAGAACTAGATGGAGTTCAGCTAAGGTCGGGGAAGGTCCTTCAAGGGCCCACCATTATAGAAATCAATGAGGAGTCAGAAACATAACCATTCAAAGAACTTCCCTTTCCTGAACGATTTCAATCTGAATCAATACAAAGGGAGGATTCTCAACCTAAATTTTATTTTGTTAATGAATTGTGCAATGTTAACATCAAAATTCCTTTGTTGCAGGTCATCAAGGACATTCTCGTTTATACAAAAATAATTCACTATCTATGTACTTGAAAGCAGAAGACGAAGCAAGACCTGAAGACCGTCCAAGTCATAGGACAGTTGGCAGATCTTATGCTCGGGAACATCACCATTCCAAAGTACTCTGATCCAGGGAGTCCTGTTATTGAGGTATCTATTGGTAAAGTAAGTATTCCTAATACCCTTGTGGATTTGGGTGTTGTAATTAATGTTATGACAAATGAGACAAAGGAAAGATTGTCATTAGGACTTAGGCCTACTCCCATAGTTCTTCAAATGGAAAATTGATCTTTGGTCAAGCTCGAAGGTGTGATTGAAGACGTAATCCTTTCTATTGATTCATGGGAATACCCAACTGACTTTGTGATTTTGCAGCCAAAAATTAAGCTAGGGGGATACCCTTTGATTTTGGGATGACCTTGGTTGGTAGCCGCAGATGCATTTATCAATTTTCAATCAGGAAACATGGTCATTTCCAATGGAGAGCACAAGAAACAACTGACTCTATACTCGCTAGCACAACCTTTGTTGGAAACAAAGGACCCAGTTTGGATTGATAGTGAATTAGATGAGTCATTTCCAATTTTGACAATTGATAAGGCCTTAGATATGGAGGAGCCTACTAAGGATAATGTTCTTGTCAACTTTCTTTATAATAGGTATATGTTTAATGAAATTTTTGAAAGCATGGTCCTCCATTTAGGTATAACTACTCAATGTCCTTTTGGGAACTTTCCATTGGTGGGTAGTTCACATTCTGTTAAGCACTTTATCACATTGCATCAGTTGTTGCCCCATAATTGCTTGTATGGTTCATTCTTATCTTCTACAAATTTGAATGATATGCCATCCACCTCCCAAGTTTTAGCCATTGACTCACCTACACAATCAAAAGCTACAGAAATTTTGCCTAATCACACACTTAACATTAATCTATAGTTAACCCCTGAACAAATCCAAGATCTTATCACCATGCTTAGAACAAACAAAGATGCATTCGCTTGGGAATACCAAGACATGCGTGGAATTCATCCTAACACCTGCACCCACCGTATTTACATTGAAGAAGGTAGTCGTCCAATTAGGCAACCACAACGTCGGCCCAACCCTGCCTTGCATGAAATAGTTAAGGAGGAATTACAAACACTGTTAAATGTTGAGTTTATATATCCTATTTCAGATAGTCAGTGGGTTTCTCCTTTAGTTGTGGTTCCTAAGAAAAATAGTAAGTGGAGAATTTGTGTTGATTATAGAGCATTAAATAAATCTACTAAGAAAGATCATTTTCCATTACCATTTATTGATCAAGTGTTGGAAATTCTTGCAGGGAAGAAGTTTTTCTCTTTTCTAGATGGGTTTAGCGATTACAACTAGATTCGCATAGCACCCAAAGATCAGGACAAGACCACTTTCACTTGCCCTTGGGGCACCTTTGCCTATAGTGTCTTGCCAGTTGGTTTATGTAATGCCCCTGCCACTTTTCAAAGACCAGTTTTGAGAATTTTTTCCGATTTCGTCAATGATTGTGTTGGGGTGTATATAGACGATTTTACTATCCAAGGTAATACTTATAAAGAGGCTAAAACAAACTTAGAAAAGGTACTTAGGTGTTGTATAAATACCAATTTGTCATTGAGTCATGAAAAGTGTCATATGCTTATGACTAAAGGGGTAGTGCTTGGCCATTACATCTCCTCTAAAGGTATCTAAGTGGATCCTAAAAAGATCCAAATTATTCGAGACTTTCCTACACCTTCTAGCCAAAAAGATGTTTGTAGTTTCCTTGGTCATGCAAGATATTACCGAAGATTTATCCAGAATTTCAGCAAGATTGCCTCTCCCTTGTTTTCCTTATTAGCTAAAGACATTGCATTATCTTGGACACCTAAGTGTCAAGAAGCCTTCGAGGCCATCAAGATAAAACTTGTAACCACACCAGTCCTTAGAGGTCCAAATTGGGAACTACCATTTCATATTCACACTGATGCCTTAGATTGTTCGATGGGAGTTGTGCTTGGACAAAAAGAGGATAATCTCTTCTATTCCATCTACTACATCAACAAGAACTTCACAGGAGTCGAGGTAAATTACACAGTAACTGAAAGATTTTTTAGCTGTTGTGTATGCAATTAATAAGTTTCATCAAATTATATTACTGGATATAAAGTATTTTTCCACACAAATCATTCAATAATTCAGTTTTTAATGAATAAACCTATGGTAACAGGTAGAGTTATTAGATGGTTGCTCTTACTCCAAGAATTTGATATAACTATACTTGATAAGCCTGGTCAAGAAAATGTGGTTGCAAACTTTTTGTCCAGATTACAACAAACAAACAATGAACCTACTCCAGTCGACGATGCATTTCCAAATGAGCACCTCTTTGCTATATCAACAAAGAGCCCATGGTTCACCGATATTGCAAACTATCTGTTTACATGCAAGTTCCCACCACATTTCTTTCCAAGGGAATGAAAAAAGCTAGTTGGACTTAGTGGACATTATACATGGATCAACGGATTGCTCTTTTGCACCGACATTGACAATGTCATGCGACGTTGTGTACCTAAAGATGATGTCTTAGATATACTTCGTGCATGCTACACAAAACCATGTGGAGGACACTTTACTGCTCAGAGGACTGCCCAAAATATTCTCACTGCAGGCTATTATTGGCCTACAATCCACAAGGATTGTAAATGCTATGTTCATCATGGTGACAAGTGTCAGCGTATGGGCCAACCCACATGCTCTGACGAGATGCCCTTACACCTGCAATTGTCCATAGAACCATTTGAGAAGTGGGGCCTTGATTTTGTTGGCCCAATCAACCCGCCATTAAGAAATAAGGAATACATCCTTGTATGTACTGATTATGTAACCAAGTGGGTCAAAGTGGTAGCTCTGAAGCATGCTAGAGATACAAAAGTAGCAGATTTCTTGTACTTTGATATTTTCACAAGGTTTGGAGTACTGCAAGAGATAACCATGGATCAAGGACCACAATTCACGTCTAAGCTTATTTCTACCTTGGTTCATGAGTATGAAATTTTCCATCACAAATGTACACCTTATCACCCTCAAGCCAATGGGCAGGTAGAAGTCACCAATAGAGAGATTGAGAATATTCTTACTAAGACAGTTGCTCTTCATAAGCATGATTGGGCTACATGACTTCCTAAAGCTGTGTGGGCCTATCAAACAAAATGGAAGACCACCACTGGTTCGACTCCTTATGAGCTTGTCTATGGTAAGAAGGAAATTCTTCCCATTGAGTTTGAGATAAAAACTCTTCGCACAACACTACAATTGGGTATGAGCCTTTCTTATGCACAAAATACATGCATTGATCAACTGCATTCCTTAGATGAATTACGTCAGGAAGCACTCTTTCACACCGAGGTTGTTCAGAAACAACATGCTCTATGGCATGACCATCACATCTGACAATGATCATTCCAACCTGGAGATTGGGCAATCTTATATGACTCTCGTTGAACCAAGATTTCAAAGGAAAGTTTCACATGCAGTGGTTGGGACCCTATGAGATCCAGACAAAATATGCTAATTGTACTGTTTGCCTTTGTACAGTGGACTCCAAAAGGACTCTCCTTGTCAATGGTCACTGCCTCAAATTGTACAAGAAGCCTCTTTCCAAAGAAGCTTTCTTTTTGGAGGTGGCGCAGGAACTCACTGTTGTTCCTTTTGGTCTCCTTCAAAATTAATCAATAAAATTAAAAAAAAAGGGACAATAAAAGATCAACAGTGAAAACCTTTGGGCGTTGTTGGCCAGTTGGCGTTTGAAAACTAGTTTCTGGTGAACGCTAACTGCTACAATAACTTAGAGGTGAAAATTGGATTCCCAACACTTCTAGGTAGCAATGGGATGAAAACTAGGTTACCGACAGTCTACTGTTGTATATTAAAAAAAAAAAATAGCCCTCCCAACGTACATTTGGCAATTAGTCAGTGATATCTCCCATCGCTACCTATTCTATGGTGCAACAGGAGATTTTTATAGTTTATGGCGCCTTCTGGGCAGAAGTAACTTATTTTCTTCTTGTCGTTGTCTCTTCTCCTAGGCCTTAACACTGCTTTGGTTTGGCAATAGGACTTGTTCTTCCTGCCACTTTTTTGGGCTCTTGTCGATCGACCTCTGTGTGCTCCCATGGGTTGGTTCCATTTTGTGGGTCCCACGGTCTTGTCATCGCATGCCATCATTGTCGCATTAATGCTACCATAGACATTTTTTTCGTCACATCTGCTACACTTCCGCTCAGCCTCTCTTCTTTTGTACTGCTCCATTATCATTTTTCATGGTGTGAATCTTTTCGTACTTCTCTATGATGTCATTGCCAACTTGGATCGCCTGCCATCGTTCCTCCAACCGTCCTATCACTGACCATTCACCTCACGATTATTGGTATCAGGGAGTATTCTCTCTCTCTCTTTTAAAACTTATTTAATATTTTTTTATTTTTCTTATAATTATTGGCGTGACTGGGATGGTTCACCATTAAGTTGGGGGGGTATGAATTAACTATTCATTATTACATGGGTTGGCTAAACCTTACCTGCTAATAATTTTGTGTCACTTGCCACCTCACTCGGTTATCGTAATCCTTTACCTGCTGTACCTATAACCTACCATTAATAAACCCTAAATTAATTGTTCCCTGCTATTTTACTTGCCACTATAGCCTGTGTCGAAGCTCCTGCCACATTCTCAACACCATGGGAGGCGAACACACTAGGATGAACCCTTATCTATGAAGAAACTCCTTGCCAGTAAGAATCTTATAATATTTTTAAACAGGCTGGGTGGATGACATATTTTGAGAAACTATGTGGTTTTGATGAGGAGGTCATCGTCGAATTCACAGTAGGGTTTCATAAAAAAGAGTGCCACTTTAAGGGGTTTGCAGTTTGAGGTCACAGTTCAGACGGTTGCTTTGGTCACTTGTCTTCCACAGATGAGAGATTTTTTCTTCCCCAATTCCAGCACAAGGGTCACCGATCTTAAGCTCCAACGAAAGTAGTTCCTGCAATGAGGAGAATCCTCTGAGTATGTGCAAGGCCAAGGGCACCGACGAAAATATTTTCCATCTCCATGGGGCGAGGTAGAATTTTTTTTTAATGCAATATATTACTTGTGAAGGTAGATATGATTGTATTCATGCACATCATATTTATCTCATGTCACATTTGAGACATGCCTAGCTTGTTAATCTTTCATATTACTTGCATTGTTCACTTAAGCATTTTTGTAGGCAGTTTCAAAAAGGTCATGTGAATTCCCTTGCCCATCATGGGTTAATCAAGCTCATAGTCATGCATGGCCTCTATTCTATACAACCTCCACTAGAATGGGATGCTTTTGTGAGTCATGAACACACTAGAAGCCCTACTGCACAAGAAACCCTAGCTGAGGAATCTTCAAAAAGAAAAAAACTAAAAAGATCTATTACAGAAGAAACCCTATCTTCTAAAGGAAATAAATCAAAGGGAACTCCTGTTGAAAAAACCCCAAAGAAACCTAGCCCTAGTCCTAAGACTGCCTCAATCTCATTTGCCATGGAAACCCCAATTATCGTTAGACAGAGCTCAAGAAGAACTTCTAGTAGGTTGGATAAGTTAGTAGAGGCAACTCATTCCCTCACTGATGTGGAGATTATAGAATCCTCTGGTAAGAAAATTGGAAAAGCAGTTAGGTAACTTAAACGTCAGAATAGACATAAAAAGATACATCAAGCCGAGAAACCTCAAATAGATGCTTTCCCTTCTGAAGAGACAAAGGACCCTGCATTGACAAGTAAACATCTCGGTGATGTGTTTTCTAGTTCGAAGCCACAAGGCATAGACCAAAAAAGTGGGGGTGAGGAGAATCCTGAAGAAAACTTTGAGGATATATGGAGAAATGAAGCCCTAAAGGCCAGTATAGAAATGGATTATACCATAGGTGAGGACATTCTCCTTGAAACGGGAATGCAACATAATGAGGAAACTTTGGAGAATGTTGAAAATACTATGAGGGAAGAGGTTTGTACTTATGATGATACATATATTGGTCAGAACAAAAATGTCAAAGAAGCCAAAAGTATGAAAGGAGACTCTCTTCCATCTCAGGAGATTGCTACTAAACTAGAGGCACTAAAGGCTCTTGTTGTTGCCCTGGATGAAACTTCAAAGGTAGATTGCTCCTAGCCAGTTATTCCATTTGAGCAACTCTGCCAAATTATTGCAAATCTACAAAGAGAATCAACAATTGAAGACCCAACTATTGAATGCAACAGGTAGTCAACAAACGGATAAAGTTAAAGAGGAAACGGCTAGGCCAAGTCAGGTAAAACTGGTGCAAGTTCATTCTCTTGGTTGCATTAGGACATGCAAAATCCTTAAGCTGGAGGGAAATGATGGGTGTCAAATGTGTTTAATTTCCATATCCTTTCCCTTTAACTTTATTCCCATTTTGACCTTCTCCTAAGTTCTTCTTCCCATTAATTCTTAGGGAAATAAAGAATATTTGATATGTTTTCAAAAAGAAGAGAATACTTTTGAAATGTTGAAATTATTGAGGAAATAATAAATTTCGGATGGTTTTGCTGCAAGGACTAAATATGGAGAAGGAAACAGATCTTGTAAGTGACAAGTCCAAAACGACATAAGATGGGAAACAAAGGATGCATGTGAAAGAAGTTCATCTATTTTTGTTCTTATTACTTATTTCAAACTTGCTGTTTCGAAACTATTATGGTTTTGTGGCCTGCGACCAAACCAAAGACTATGTTTAATATGTTTGTTGGCTAGTGGCCATAACAAACTACTACTCTATCATTTTGATTTGTTTTGATACTCGCCAAACTGATAAGTATATATGTATGATCTAGTGATAATCAATGATAGATAATATACAGACTAAAGCAGACCAATTCTATCTCTTATCTACGAGTAGTTGTTGAAGTTGTGTGCGGATTGAGTTAGAGTAATTCATTTTATCCGCTCACCCTATGGACTAGAGGAAGGGCCCCCTCTCAGAAAGCTTGGTGAGATTATTTTGTGGTTTATTAGCTTAGATCTTTTGTGTGTCATGCAATTTCAGGTTTGTCGAATGTATGTTTTTAGAAGTATTGTGACTTAGTTTAATCTTTGTTCAAAGTTAAGGATCATTAATATTGCAACTTGTGTGATTAATTCAAATTGCAATGAATTTTTTGTGGAATATAATTGTGGTTTGAGGAGTAAGGAGTGTTTTTCATTTGCAAGAAAACTATCGTATCCTTCATTCCATATTATGTTGTGCTTCATCTTGTAGAACTTCCCATCGCATTCCATTCTCTTCGCATCTCTTCACTGTTGTGTTTCAATCTCCTGTCGCACTTCATCTTCCTGTCATGCTCTAACCTCATGTCATAATTAAACTTCTTGTCGCAATTAAAATTCTTGTCGCAATTGAACTTCATGTTGCTTACACATATTTAATACATCCTTGGCAACTGAGTTTTGAGATGGTTGTTGTTAATATTTGTATGTTATAATACACTGAGTTTGTGTTAGATCATAAATAGATACATTGGTTAAAATAGGTAAATAACCATTTAAGAAGGGATTTCATTTATTTTCAAAGTGTGCTTTTGAATTTCAGATAAAAGAATGTGTTTTCAATTCTAGTTTTCAATCCTAGTTTGCATCCATCAACCCTTGGTTTATTAATTACAGCCCTTCAACATATTGCCACAACACGGTTCAAAATCCTACGTTCTCGGATTGACACTTTTAGGATGAACTAAGGAAGCCATTTCTAAAGATCAAATCAAACCTATTTCAAGAGTAATTTAAGACCACAGTTTAATCCAATCACTTTTGACTGTGTAAAGAGGACCATCAAGTGCATGTTTAATTATATCACTATTTGAGAAAGCAATGTCAAGATACAAGTTGGTTTGGCCCTTACAAGGTTGAACGCCAATGAATCCAATCATGGCATGTAGATCATCCACATTATAACTCTTATCATCATTAGTTATATCTTGTATCTTGTTGAAACATTCATCGCGTCATTCTTGTTGTCACTAGCTTTACAAATGAGATGAAATGGTTTGGCATTGGATTGGTAAATATTTGCAAATTTTGGTTGAGTGGGGCAACCGACTTATTTCCTTGATCATTGACACTGCCCAACTGAATTTGGTTGGAATCAATGAGATCTTGCACTATATGTTTATGACACATGCATCATTTTGTATCATGCCCACTTTGTCGATGCTATTGACAAAAGACATTTGGATTATGGTTCAGAGGTAAAGGATTAGTAGTATCAAGAGGTCTAACAAGAGGTAAGGTGATTAGGTTCTTGCTCAAGAGTTGCAACATAATTGAATGGAGGGTATCAGGTAATGGGGTGAATTTCCTATTCTTATCCTGAAATTGGTATGGAGTTATTGTTTTCATGGCAGCCACTTGAGGTTCAACATGGTGGTTTGTTTGAGGTTGATTTATTTGTATAAAGCCCTTGTTTTGTTTCTTGAATGGTTGGAAATTGTTATGAGGCACAATTTCAATTTTTTTAGGATGAGGTGAAGTTTTTTTTCTAATAATCATGGAGAGTCATGCATAAGTGTGTAAAGAAGGGAAATTTCATCATCCCAAGCTTGTCTTGGATATTTATTTGTAAGCTATCAATGAACATTCTTTTAAGATCACCATCAAGAAGTTTAATGTTGATTTGTGAGTAAAGCAGTTGATAACATGTTATAAAATCAATAAGGTCTTTTCATTTGCATTTTGTTTACATTGCATAAAATTAGGTAGGGCCATCTTAGGACCAATGTACACTTGGAAATGGTTGAGAAAGGCATCAAAAAAATCATTGAATGAGTGGATTGAGTTATTTGGTAAGGAACAAAATCATTCCAAGGCTGTATCTTTTAAGGACCTGGGAAAAAGCTTAATCGAGAGCTTATCTTAAAACATGAAGTCACTACATAAGGCTGTATATGTTGATACATGGTTGCTAGGATCTCCTTTACAATTGTATTTCTCAAATCTAGGTATCTTTATGCCTTGTGGCATTTTTGTTCTCAATATCTCCAATGACAATGGGTTTGCTTTGACATATTGTGAAGGTTGTTCATTTTGGTTTTGGATCAATGTTGTTATTTTTTGTTGAAGGGATGTGACATTTTGCAAGAGTTGGTTTATGAAAAAATCATTGGTTGTATTTTGAGATGGAGGTGAATATTGGGAGGTGTATATGTGTTGGGTGGACAAATAAATTGAAATTTTGTGAGAGGCGGGGCGTTTGGAGATATGATGTTCAAGAATTCACAAAGCTGAAAGGATTCCCAGTGGAAATACCTAAAGTTGGAGTGATATTGCTAGTTGGTTGCATTGTTGTAGTAATAGTTGGATGGGCATATGTAGGAATAGAGGTTATGGTTGTAGGGGGAAATTTGATTTCCTCCTTGACTTTGAGTGCATCCCAAAGTTTGAGCACAACTAGCCATTATAAGAATATGATTATTAATAATGTGAGGTAGGCTATGCACAATATCTAATCCTTGATCATTATCAAGCATTATCCTCATGTTATCTATGATAGGAACTGCAGTGGCAAAAATATATTTTGTACTCACATAGTATCAAAATTTTTCTAAGGATTTATCCATTTGTTTTAGCTTTTGTTGAGGGACATTAGCAACCAAGGTTTCAACATCAGTGTAAGTGATTGATGATGGTCATAAGACATATGACATCAGGGATGTGGTCCAAAATGGGTTGACCAGTGCCAACACTATGAGTAAAAGAGTTAGAAAACTCAAGATCCACGACAAATGTACTAGCACGAGATGCCATGAGTCTTGAACTACATCTCACTTAAGTATTGGTAGTAGGACACCATGTTGTGATACTCGTACAAGTTTCACCAAGCCAAAAGTGCACCCAAAATGGACAAAAAGAACTAAATAAAGAAAGTAAATACCCAAAATTAGAAAGAAAAATGCAAGTATTGAAGTTATTGCAATATTCAGATATGAAATATGATAATTAACTGATTATAAGATGTAAAAACCTGAAAATGGTTATTTTTGAATGCCAATTTTGATCTTACATAATGCACAAGTTCTGTTACCAATTGAACTAAATGCAAACATCTAAAAAAATATGCAATTTTTGAAATTGAAACTAAGATCTACAAGTACAGGAAAATGAAGTAGACAGAGATAGATATGTGTGCAAAATTTTGCAAAATCACCTGTACAAGGATAGGTTCGCCAAGGGCGAATGAGTTTTTGCACAAGGTTTTGAAAAATTGAAATCTGAGTGTTTGATCTAATATTTAAGCTCACCGTTCCCAACTGCAAACAAATTCTTCACTAACAATTTTTCTATATTTTCTAATTAAATGTAAAAGCAATTTGTATGACAATGTATGAACAAAATAACAAATTTTGAATGAAGTTCTAGCCTAAATGAATGAAACACATCATAATGTAAGCTATTATGCAAAATGTATGCAATATTTTTTGATTTTTTTGATTTTGAATGATGCAAATATGCAATATTTAACCCTAAATGAAATGCAAAACAAGATAATGTAAAATCTAGATCTAGGGTTTCAAGGACCTCCAAATCAGAAAAAAAGTATGATGTAAGAATGTTAGGTTCACCAAAATGAAATGTGGGGAAAGGGATCCCCAAGGTTTTATATTATGGATAAAATACTTAGGAATCTCAATAAGTGTCTTTTCCTGGGAATTTCATTACGAAAGAGATCACAAGGTGTAAATATAGACTTTCAACCTCAATGGTTAGCCAATCAGACCTAGATATTAGTCCTTAGGATAATAGGATAGCTACAAAATTAAACTAAAATGATTTGAAATGCTCAAACTAAATGAACAACAAGACCTAATACCTAAAATATAGATTTCAAAATGTACACAAACAAAGATGACAATTTGCAGGTAGATTTGAGAAGGGTCTAATGGCATGTACCTATCACCAAAAGCTATTTTTGAGGTTTGCTAAGGGACCGATTCACCCCTGGGTGAATGGGTCCTTGTTAGGGCTTCCAAATTAACTTTTGATAGGCCTTTGATGCTGGATCTTGTCTTTTATTTGACACAAGTCCCACTGTTAGAAAGTTGGAAATAAATTCTACAACTTAGTTTTTGTGGCTTGACAACAATGATGATAACTTGTACAACAATGCAAAATTACTCTTTCAAGATCTCTTCAATTCTTCATCCACCTGTAATCTACACATACATGAAGAGGAAAAAATATTTTGTTTGTATGGGGGTTTGCCTTGGTCAAACCGCAGTTTGGGTAATTAAACCTTGATAGAAAGATAATGAAGAAAGGAATGATGAATGAACAATGCTTGCTACAACTCACCACCCTTCAATGGCTTCCCTCAGAGGGATGAAGTCAAACACATTTCTACAAAGGCATTAGATCTTTCTTTTCTTGATTGGTTTGGATACTCGAAATGCTTGGATGCTTAGGATCAACAATGCATATTAGCCTTCACAAGATGACATGAACACATATAAACTTGAACATGATGTTAGGATCTTGATTGCTGCAACAAATGACTAATAAATATGCTCTTGATAATGATATTTTATCATAGGATATCTTGATCATGTGTCTTAGAATGCTGCTTCCTTAAGTGTTAGATTTCAAATGATCAAATGACTATGTATTTATAGATGCTTATTTAATTTCCCAAAAATTAGATTCCAAAATCCAACAATTGTAAGTTGAAATTGAATCATTAAAAGATCGCCAAAAATATATTTAAAAATGAGTCTTGGAACTTAAAGGGGACCCATTCGCCCATGGGCAAATGGGTCCTTGCCTATAAGTTTAGGAAACACATATTCTATGGTGATTTAATTATTGATTGTATTTATTTAATGTCGATTGTTCTTTCTGAAAATGGGAAAAAGTAAGGCTTTGTAATGCATAATTTGGTAAATTAGAAGCTTAATTAAGTCCATAAATTAAGGGACCCAAACATAGTGTGAAATTGTGAAGGTATACAATTTACCACACTACAAGAATCTACATTAGTGAACACTACTTCCTATCTTGGGTGATGCTTCCTACACAGGTATTTTTTTTATCTAGATGTTGGTACATGTGTATCTAAAAGACCTCATTTTTTTATAAATTATTGCAAAAATCCCTAAAGCTCCACATGCTTGAAAAATATAATCATCATGACCTAGAATAAATATCTAACCAATTAAATATAGGGATAATTTTTGGGTGTATTGCATGAAAGAATACCTTTGTCAACTTCCCCTAGTTAGCTTGTTTTGGCCTCAACAATATAACATAGGAAAACTTGGAGTATTTGATATTTGGTGTGGGAGTTAATAGTGGTGTATGCAAAAAAGTGAGTGCATAGAACAAAAACCCTATGAGGTATTCTATGTTATTATGGTGTGTGAGTGTGATGGAAGGACATGAGTAATGAAAATCATAAAATGTGGAAAAGGGAGAGGGTAGGAATAAAGAAAAGATCTATATTTATCTAATGGAGGTACTGGGAAAGATTTGAAGCCAGGGAATTAAGAGGATAATAGGTAAATGAAGGAAACAATGAATAAAGGGGAGAGATAGGAGGATCTATGAAGAGAATAATGAAGGCTAGGAAATAATACAATAAAGATCTAAGGATTTGGTATAATGGGAGCTTCAAATAAGATGTCTTTAGATAAATTTCTCGCTACCTTGCATAAAGATGGACTCTCCTAGGATGGTTGGAGAAACTTGATTGAGAATAGAGTAAACTCATGAGCATAGAAATGAGTCTAAACCCAACAAATGAGACTAAACCTAGGTTTATAAGAAATACTAATTGAGACAATCATTGATAATATTAGGTTTTAGGGTTACAATGATTGTAAGAGCTAAAACACAAAATTAGAATAGGTGCATAAGCATCTATGGTTGCCATGTCTAAACATGAGCATTTGAGGTTTTCATGTCCTAATGGACTAAAGTATTCAAAATTTTAGAGTTGACTAAGGACAAGTTTCTAAGGATTTTTTGTCTAGTTTTCACATATTTGTGAGTGGTAGAAAGGGTGGAAAACAAGATGAACGGTGCTTAAATATGACTTGGGAGATATACACCAAAATAAGTGTAGAAATGCAAGGTGAAAGTTGTAGAGTAAGAATTTTTTTTACCTTACACAAGAACAACAATAAAGCATCTACTTATAAAAGATTTTATGACACATAACATGTGGAGAAAGTTAAGGTCTACATCTATGTAGATCACTTTTCTAGGTGTAGATTCAACCCAAGATTATAGATAGTCCCATGAATTTCAGAATTTAGTCATCTTATTTTCTCATCTTAGTTTTGATATCATATTCTAAATATCAAACAAATTGTCACAATTTTTTTTATCTCCAACCTTGAGGTACACATGTTTTTCATTTAATTTCATTTTAGTTATGGTTAGGTAAACTATTCTAGTTCCTCCTCTTTATCTAGGGCAATTTATTTGTTATTTTTCACTTGTATTTATGTGAGGGTTATTTTATTCTCTTAAATTTCTATAAAATTGGTTTAATCTCTTATAAAACATAGGTTTGTTCCCTTTTATATTTTGTTACTAAACCTCATGTTAATTTAGTGATCCTTAATTTCTCTTCGTATCACATGTTTATCACAAATAAGTTTTAGTCATCACATTGGTGAAGTCTTCATTTTGATAATCTACTTATTTTATCCCACCACCTTTTTAACTGTATCCTATTGTCCAAGTTTTTTCCATTACACAATCATCAAACATTGATTCTTGGTGAAGATTGAAAATTCCATCAACAATATTTCACCAATTGGGAAAAACAAGCCCAAGTTTTTACAACAACATATCTAGCATAAGCTCTTGAATGGTTTGCATTGTGGGCAAATCACAATCCAAAAACTTGATTTTGTTGTTGGAGATTTTACCTAGACATAAAATCCTTACAAGTAACAAGGTCTTTAATGGAAACCAAACTTTAATGGACAAAACATATGGCTTTGAATTGTAAAACTTTAGCTAGCAACCTATAATGTGTAAATATTCAATTACCACTCTTGTATTGAACAAAATTCCTATTCTAAAATGGTCCTCTATTCATATGAAGTGGTGTTTGATATTTCTCATGCCTTCAAATTCCTTTTGCATAACTAAGCTTATCAAGGGCTAAGGTTATAACAAACCTTGTCATTACAAATAACAACTTCTAGATAACTTTTTATATGAAATAAATAGTTCTCATGCATTTGATGACCACTCAATCTATTTGACACATAGAACAATAAGGCTATGGCTCCATGGAGGGGTTGAACTTAAATTTCTCAATAGGTGTTGTAGAGAATTTTTAGGAGGTTTTGACTATTAGGTAGTCTCATAGATTTGTAATAAGAAATAATGTTAAAATTTGAGTTTAGAATTTTTAAGAAGAATATGATTTTCTTATATGATTTTTTTTAAAAATTGATGTTAAAAAAATACACTTACACTGTAATGATACCATGTGACAAAAAAACCTTTAAATTGATGAGAAAACTTCCAATCTCACCGCTTCCTAAAGTTGAAAGACCCTACCTTGAAGAAGTCCAGTGTATAGACTACACTTTTCAGGGTTTACACTCCCGCTCTAAATGTTTACTTGAAATCATGTGACCAGCTCATTATTTGGAGGCTTTTATCTCCCTAACTTTCTTTCTTTTTAGTTCCCCACAAATGGATTTGCATTGAATCCGTTGCCTCGTATTTCAGATTCAAATTTTTGAAAAGTGGCGGCCAATTTGCTCTTTAAGTCCACTCTCACCAATTAAAGAATTTTGGAATTGAAGGAGAGGAGTTCCCAATTCACACCGCAAATGGCTTCCTCACAAGTTCCACAGCAAAACTCTGATCTAGCTATTGCTATGGCCCTGGCAATGGCATCCACACCACAAGACGACGACGACGATTTTCAGTGTCCTACTCCTGCCGTTTCAATCAATCAGGACCTCATACTCAAATCATGCCAAATATCCAAGAAGGCCAAAACAAAGAAAGAGCTAAAAAATTCTATTTCAAATCCTTTAAAACCTTTGAAAACCCATCAATACACAAAGAAGAAAACCAAGAAGAAGTTCGCAGAAGGAAAGGAGAATACAAACGAGCCTGCCCCACTAAAGCTCAATGCCATTGTCTCTGGGGAGTCATGCTCCACTGGATCACCCACAAAAATCAATATGGTTGCCGTGGTTAAAAATGGGTTTGATCGTGACGGAGATTTCATCAAAAAGGGGGTTGGCAAGGGGATGTCAATTGAAAGCAGGTTGCTTTGCAGGGGAAAATGCCATAATCCAGACACTGAAGCATCAATACCCTCAGTTGAAGAGGAGATGGATTTTCCAAGCCTTGAATCAGAGATCCATTTCGGTGTTTCGGCCCAAGAAGAAGGTTTGGAGTCCCTGAGTTTTCAACCCGGGACCCAGTTGAATTCTTTAATGCAGCTTTGTTGCTCTTCTGATGGAGGGCAAACATTAGGTGACAGGGATAATTATAATTTTGAAAATTTTGAGGCCAATGGGTCCTGCAGTGAATTAGAGGAAGAACAGATTATAAGCCTTATGACTCAGGTCTGTAGTCCGTGTAGAAAAACTACGAGTGTTTTGGATAATCAGAGTTGTTTAGGTAAGGATTTGATTTATAAAAATAATCGAGACCAGGCAAGTAGTCCTTTAAAACTCTCTAATCTGTGTCATGATAATGATCCCTGTGGAAACCCTAGTAATGTTCTGAATCGGTCCATTACTTCTTCTGGATTCCCTACCGGTGCTTTGCATGAAGGCATTATTCAATTTAAAATAAGTAATGCTGATCCAGGTGATGAAGACTGTTTTACTTATGGCGTTAGTTCATGTGGACTCCCGGATAATGATTTGGCTCAGGCCAGTGATCCTTGTAGAATACCAAACAATGAGAATCACCAAAATATGGATCAGGCTACAAGTTCGTATGAGATAACAAAAGAGGAAGTGGGTATTGAAGGTTTTTCTGATGAGGAAGACCAGCTGGTGCTATGCCCTGTTTGTGACATTGAAATCACCCATCTGAGCGATGAAGAACGTGAGACTCACACCAATGATTGCCTTGACAAGGATGAAATACAGACTGTAAGTTTTAGTATAAATGCTTTAGACGGTTTACTAGGTTCTCTGGCTTATGCTGCATGATGATTGCTTTTACGATCTGTACAAACTACAATGTATGTTGCCTCAATATTATTACAAAGGTTCTGTAATACCTGCTTATTTTAAAACAAGTACACGTATTACCAAAACCTCTGTATGTGTGCCTGAATATTATTTGGTTTTTAAGATTTGAGTTTTATGCTACTTGAAATATTCAATTCCAGAAGCTGTAACGAGGATGCTTATTTCTGTCTAGGTCAGCTGGGTAATGATTTGCAACTTATATTCCTCTCTGGGTATGTAACTTTTTACTATAAATCACACACTACCAGGGATTGCATTTCACGGTCTGGTTATAATGGTCTTCTCTTGTGTCAACCTGTCATTCACGGGCTAAAGTAACATCGGTTCTCCAGTCATTTTCATTGTGGGATGTGTACATTATTAAATTCATATTCTAGTTCTCAAAGTTGATTGATAGATCATTGTTTTCATAATTTTGGAAAAGATTTTAATCTCATGTTGAAAAGACACAGGCTGCATTATTAATTGTACAGTAGGAGGTTCAATGTGGCTAACATTCAAAGGGCTGTAGTTAGAGATAAATTTGACAGGTTTATAAATATCAACCTTGCTCGTCAACAGGACTGATAAATATCAGAGATAAATGTATCTTCAATAGATATTGAAGACTTGTTTCTCATCCTCATGAACTACAGCTAGCAACTTCTCTATCGTCCCCTTGACCAGTTGTGCTAATTTGACATAACAAAAAAGCAGAGCAATTTTTTTTTAATGCACACAACTGTGTTTCTTAATTAATGGAACAAATTTCATTAGTTGGATGAATTCTTAATAGTAATTGCTTTCTTGCAACAAACCACTGTTTCTTGTTTGCTTCAAGGTCTTTTAGAATAAGGCATACCCTTAAAATCAACGTGCTTCAAGATACATAAATTTGCCACATTTCTCATAAGTGTAATGACAGACACATATTTCCCTTGAAGGTTGAAATGTCAGCAGATGCATGCTGTGACTTCTAATAGCTGTAAAGTCTTCAAATTCTCTCTGTTGATTGGTCCCAGGAACTTTTATCAATTTTGTATGAATTCCGAAATGTGACCAGAAATGCCAAGGAAAATGGTGGCAACTTGCAAACTGGGTTCAGCAAACTATCCTACAGTGCTTGAAATTTCTGCTTATCTGATATAAACTATCTCACATTGAAAGATTTTTGTTATATCCTTTCACTATACAATATGTTGGAGGTTGCCATCATTCTAAAACAGAATAAAATCAATGATGCCACAACCCAAGTGAAAGCTTCTTATTATCCTCTTGGAGGATAGTAATGTTGTCTGCATACTTGAAGGGATAACTTTCAAAAAATGAAATAGTCTCATGTCAATCAGATTAGAAAGCAAAAGCAAGATGCAAAAGCAGAGTTAAAAGCCTAGGCTATTGTATTTCCACTTTGAATGAAGAGAGAGTTGGGGGATGGGTCTACGGGTCTGGGAAATAAATTGTTGTTTATTGTTCTCGTTCTGCTGGAAGGGCAGCTGAATCATGTTCCTCTCTGAATTTCATCCATGATGAATCCATTATAATTGTCCTGTTTTTTCTTTCCACCTGAGAAACAAAAACTTAGTTTGGAAAAAAGAAGAGATTTTGTGTGGATTAGGTCAGTATACTTGCGCTTCGAGCTGTTCCATAGGTGTCCTCTCCTTTCAGGCTTGGTCCTGATCTAGGTTTAGTTCTGCCATGCGCTGGATCTGTCCTTGGCTTTGTTCTGTTCTGATGACAACACATGGGCCACTCCTGTAGTGGTCAAATGAGAGCTCCTAGATACCCCTACTCAGTGGTTCATCTCTTCTTTGGTTCTGGAACTGTAAGCACCTTAAAAATGAATAGGCATACATGGCAAGTCCAATGATGACTTGATGGCCCAACACATGACCTACATGGTGTGAATTACTCTCTCTTAGCTAATCCAAACTTAATGGAAGTGTTATGTTGGCCTGTAGGACCTTCCCCATGTTATGGATTATTTGTAAAACTCCCATGCTTTGATGCTTCTGAAAAAAAAAAAATTGCTTTTTGACTGTTAAGTGACCGGATTGCTCCTTTTGTATCGGTTTGCCTTGGTGGTTTTCATTCACCTTGATGATCTTGTACTCGTAAAACCAGTGAACTTGCACATAATTTTGGCCCGTGTGATTTTTTTTTTGTGTGCCATTCTTGCACTGAATTTGGCTTTGGAACTCCATCTTTGAGTGTGCCCAGCGTAGTAAACTCCCAGTTACATTATCTAACTATGGATTTAATCTTATTAATAGATTTCCAAAAGGTTTTGTACAGGTGTTTTGTTTACTCTTTATTGAAAGCTCTTGCTCTTTCCTCCTCATATACACATGCAACAATGCGTCTAAGCAGCTATTTGAGATTCATATTAAATTGCAACTCTTTGCATAGGTTTCCCTATAGTACAAGTCATTGATAGTCTCCAAGCATTACAATACATTACTTGACAGCTTCAAAGCTCCACAACTTGCCAATACAACAATATTTTTTTCAATTTTATAATCCCTTAGTCTTAGTTCTTGACTTCCGTCTCTTCCTACCATCAAGAGGAGTGCCCAAAGTTGCAGAGGAGAAGAAGGGTTATCAAGCTGGGTTCCTAAGGACAATCTTGCTAGTGAGAATAGTTCATTCCTCATTTTGGATATTTGCAAATCCTAGTTGTAGAATTCTTGAGTTATTTTGCTTAGAATAATTTCTTTATTTTAGTAGTTTAGAATAGAATATATTTGTTTAGATAATCATCTCATTGCTCTGAGATTGCAACACTCACTTGCAAGTTTCAAATTTAGGGTAATGTTGTCACATGAAATTGCACCCTGCTGAACACGGGCTTTGGCATTCCAATGACACAATGGAAGCGACCTCAAGGTGTGGGACCTTGCTCGAATGAGGTTGAGTCTCTAGAGAAGGCCGACTTCCTCTTTTGTCCAAGTGCAATGTGTTGGTCCAACCTAGCACATGAAATCCTACCACTACCCTACTCTAACAGCTCACAGGGGAAAAGGGGAAGAAGGAGAACATGAAAGGGAAATGGGAGGTGGTACACCAAGATGGAAAAGTTGTTTCTTCTTGGTCAAGATTGCTCAGTACATTGAAGAAGAGGACCAAAGGACTCACATAGTTCTCCATTTGATCGATTTCCAAAGGCAAACATGAAGGTTAGGGTTTGACAAGGTGCTAGAAGGAAAGAAGATTCTCAAAACAGCAATTGTAAACAAAATAACTCAACATATTCGCATGAATATGATAACAAGAACTTAGTTATGAAGGTAAAGAAAGTTTACTCATACACAAAAGAGGAGAGAACCAACAACAATGATCAACTTCATTAATGTAAAGGCATAGAGCCAATCTTTACAATTGCAAAGATGCAAAATGCATAAGTCTGCCAAAGAAAAACCTCAGAGGAGCTAGAGGAAGAACCCTTAGAAAGAATACATTTCTTGCATTTATAGATCAGGCATAACTTAGATAACCACAAATTGAACCCTAATCCAGCTAGGGTTAGCACCAAAGTCTAGGGGTGAAAGGATGGAGCCATCCCATGAAAATCGCTATTAGGACATGGATCAGTTAGAATGGTCAATACATTAGCAATAAATGAGCATGGGCGCCCAGAAAATCCACCTGCAGAAGGCAAGGGGAGCAATAAATGTTGTGCTTGAAGTCGAGAAATCAAAACAGGCTGCTTAGAAAGGTAGCTCGAGCAATAATGGCGTCGTGGCGTTGCCTAGAAAACACATCAAATCCACTGCATGGTCGGGGTGTCGGGCCCGAAAGAAAACCTTTGCTATGCATTAAATGGTTTGGAACACCAAAAAGGGCATCTTTGTCGGGGATCAAGCATCGGGCCCGCTTCATACTTTATACTTTATTGGCATCGGACCATCGGGGATCGAGCTTTGAGCATTTGCCATACCGCTTGCTAGAAGAAAGGAGGAGGAAAGCAAAAAGAGTGATCCACAAAGTTCGAAAAGATCACCCTTTTTGGACTTTGGAGGTCGGGAAGGAGACTTATGCCTTATCGTAGAGATGAAAGGGTAAAAGGGAAGGCCGAAGCCCGATGTTTGAAGAGAGCCATCGGGGGTTAGAGGGATGAGCTACTTCTTACCAAAGAGAGGTAAGAGGTAAAGGAGAAGGCCAAAGCCTGAAGTCTGAAAACTCGACACTTAGCCGATTTTTTCAAAGGACGCCATCGGTAAGAAGAAAAGATGGAAGGAGAAGGTTTGATTATTGAAAGTTGAAAGAGGTTTCGAGGATCAAAGGTTGGGAGGAAGCTCTACTTCCTAAGATGAAAAGATGAAAGAGATAAGAGAGAAGTCCGACCCCCAAAGTTCGACAAATCAAGACACAGGCAAATCTTGAAGCCTCTTCTAGACTTTGGTGATCGGGGGTAAGGCTTAAGACTTACCAAGAGAGAGTGGTAAGGGTTAAAGGGTAAGGTCGAAGACCGAAACCCAAGACACTTGAGGAAAATGGCAGGTGTAAGGGTGAAGGAGAGAAGGAGCGGGAGTGATGGAGAAGGGATGTTAGTATGAAGAGAAGCAAAAACCCAAAAGCTCGAAAACTTAGGATTTAGCCAATTTTTAAGAGCCTCCTCAAGGAAAATTCATGCAAGATGGCCCATGTAGGATCTCTCGGATAGGTTATCAATGATGGGTCATCAAAGGGTGGCATGAAATATCAACAGGTAGTCTTTAATTTTTAAATTTAAATTAGTTTTAGTTTCAGTAGGTTAGATTAGAGTAGTCTAGTTTATTTCCTTACAAATATTATTTTGTAACAGCAGTATAAACTTCTTTTGGATCATCGGAGCAATTGAACAAAACAATGTATTGATCAACCCATCTTGCATCCAAATTATCAACAACAAGCAACAAAACAAATACCCATTTTTGCCAACACAAACATTGAAAAATCAGATCTCGCGTTTCTCTCTTTAATTTGCAAAACATTGGTTAAATTACAAGGAAACAAGAAAATAAACATGAGATTGGTTTTTTGTCAATTACATTCATTTAGTGCATGTTTGTTTGTCTAAAAGGAAAAAAGATTACTTTGCTGATTTTTGCACTTGGAATTCATGTACAAAGATGATAGTTTAATTTTGTGCATGCAAGTCATTTTAAAGCACAAAAAGACAAAATTATTGTTTTTTTATTCATTTGTTTCAGTAAATTGCATTCAATAGATTTAATTAGTTTGCATATCATAAGCATCCAAAAATTAGGAAAAGAGTAGATTAGTTTCATTATTCAATCTTACATTATTCATTTCCACATTTAATATAGTTGTTGACATTTTAAATTAATTGTTTTAAGTTTTAACATTTAAAACTTGCATGGAAAGCACAAAAAAAATAGTTCATTTAGATAGTCGATTCAATGTTTAGCAAACACAAAATGACAACACAACTTAGGACCTTTTCGTTTGAGCTGAGTTCTCCCAAATACAGATTCAATATTCAACAAGCAAACACCCAACAAAAATCAAGTAGTCAAACATTGACAAAACACAAACAAACCCAATTGTCAATAAATCACAATCAATCAAAAGCATCCAAACCAGCGTTTGAGGAAATCTGTATTCGTATCGTCTCTCTCTTGGTTGTATTTAGCATATCATGCTCATGTGTCCTAGGATTAGAAAGGATTGGATAGGGGTCACCTTGAGTGAGTTAAGGGAGAACTCATTTCCTCTTGAGCTCATTGAAGAACAGGCACAAGTGATACAACAAGCTCGACAACAAAATGATTGGGGATTGGCCATTGAATCAGTGCATTTGGAAGCTATATTTGACATAGAGGCTCTTTGTCTCAACATTTTCCTTTGGATGCTCATTAAGCACTTAATGCCATATGAACACAAATCACCATTCCACAAACAACCCCAATCATCCAGACTGCAATCACAACTTCATGACCAAACATCTCTGCCCTCTATAGAGTACACCTTCCTTGTGAAGAGGGTAGCTTGTCTAATCCCCCACCATTAAACCAGCTGTTGCCTCATGAACAACAGTAGCCAGTTTTATCCAATCAACATGAACTGTGAGTGTGTCTGCCTTTGATGACTCACACACAGTAGTGGTCAGTAAGATATGGGGAACACAGTAACTGTATTTGTAAATTGGCAATCACAATCATTTTGTAGTGGTCAGTGGAAATCTTGAAGACATAGCATTTGCATATGCTATTAAATAATTAAAATTTAAAACTCCTCTCTTTCTTTTCCAATGGAAATTCTATCGATTTGAGAAATTTCCACCTTGTGGTCAATAATGCAAAGTTATTGCAAACCAAGGCTTTGCATCTTCATCTTAATGATTTAGTTTTACAAATTAATTCTTTCAAAACTAATTGACAGTTTGCAAATCTTGAGTTGGACCTTATCATTGGTAGATATTAATTTCTCTGCACACAAATTCTTATGCATGCTGAATATTTTCTACTCAAAGTTCAACTTGTATTCTGATTTGTAAAATTGCGGAAGAGAAATAACAAGTAATTTATACATTATCTAGACACTCTTCTAGGGTTCCTGGAGTTTGGAAATAATGGTCTCAACATAATCTTGGAGGTGCTTGTATTTTTCCATGTGGTGTGCTTCGTGTTTGTTTCTTCATGACATAATTTGCAAATAATTAATAAACCTTAATCCCCTATATACAATAATCTTTGAAGCAATGATATGATCAACTTTATTTCTGTTGGGAAAACTCTTAGTTTGTTACTTTACAAATCCTAGAATCATATGCTTTGTTATTATGTAAATCACTAAATTTTGCGTTTTATTAATGATTGAGTATACAAGTGTTATGTGAATCCTGCAGGTGGTAAGTATAACTGATATTCCACAGGAAAATATCCCCAAGACCGTTGTTGATGTCACTCGAGTTGTTAAATGGCTGGACACTTTAGGCCTCTCTAAATATGCTGATGTTTTTATTAAGGAGGAGATTGACTGGGACACTCTTCAGTTGCTTACTGAAGAGGTATGCTGTCCTTCCTTGAAATGGCAATGTTTTACTTTTTGGGTTGTGTTTTACTTCTCTTCATAACTTAGCACACAAAAAGCTATCTCATCTGCATGTAAAGGAATCTGTCTAGCTTATATAAGACAGTTTAGACCATCAGGTTTTCGCCATGTTACTCAGATACCAATAATTTTGTTGAACAAATTACCTTCAATATGTTCCTTATTATGACAGGACCTTATCAATCTTGGTATTGTGACGCTTGGTCCAAGGAAGAAGATAGCACATGCACTTCATGAACTAAGAAAAGGAACTAGTTGTTCAATGGAGGTCAATACAAATGCTGTCAAAGCAGTGGTAAATATGGAAGACAAATCCAAGTCGAGAGAATCAGGCAACAAGTTGATCACATCATTTTTTCAAGGTCCTTCAGCTGTTACAGAGAGGCAAATTGATTCCCACGTTAATAAGCATCAACAAGCAGACAGAGCCACAACGGTATCTGGGTGGAAAAGAGATAGAAATAAAAATCGTCCCATTGCTACCACACTCACAGGCATCCCTGAATGGCTGTGTGTTCCAGGAACACCGTTTCGAGTGGTACAGATCTCATCCTCTTATTTTTTTTGAACCAATCTACTGTAGCAGTTGTTTTTCCATTGCAATTATCATGCAGGAAGGAGTCTAACAAACACTTGTGTGGAGTTGTTGACTCTTCATACCCAGTAGCTTAGCCATTTGGAATTAACATTAAGTGCATTAAATGGGTTTAGTTAAAGTTCTTTTAACAAATGGGTTAGAATCAGGGTGTTGATGTCCATTTACTCAACTCGTTTTTGTTTGCATCTTTGTATGATTGCCTTCTGTTATATGGACAATAATGGTATTAATAAAAATTACACTACAGTCTGATTTAAACAAGTCAAAGACTGCTAAAATGATTTTTCTTAAGAACAGGCCTTTATTCCTTGCTGATGGATGTGATACAAAATGCATGAGGTGAATTAGGAATCCTTCATTTCTTTTTATTCATGTATAAGAATCCTAGGTTCAATGCTGCTGCTCATGTAGAGAAGATAACAGTACTGCCACAAGGTACAAAATGGTTTTACCTACAATAGTCTTAGCCTCTTACCATTGCAGATTGTGTGTGGTAGCTAATGGGCTGTAGTAATACAAGGTTCTTTCATAGACTGAATAGAACATGTAGTAGAAAGAAATCTGATAATAAGTCAGAGTAGAAAACAGATGCTAAGCTCTGGATTATTTAACACTTTTCTGTAGGTCAGAATTGTTGTTGAAAACTAGCAACTAGGTAATCATTACAAGTGACTAGTAGTTTTGTCATTGTATCAGGGATTTTCCGTTTGACCTTTTTTAACAAATGTAGGAATAAGAAGGTTTTGCAATAGAGGCTAAAACCAGAAAATGATTGTTTTAATATCTGTTAAATACTTCATAGTTGTCATTCTAGGAAGTCATAGATCTCAAGTGAAACTCTGAGATATGGGAACAGAGATGAATGTGAACTCAACATGAAATTTTGATCACGAGAGATGGCTTTGATAACATTGATAGAAAGTTTTATTTAATCTTGCAGCAAACCAGATTGTTGAAACCTGCAAGACAAATAAAATTAGAAAATACAACATTGCATCTCTTCACTAAACGTATCTACCTTGATCCTGCTGACCCCAGGAGTTGGTATGGAGGACAACTTATAGAGTAGCTAATAAAGAAATCTATCTGATTAATTTGTGAGTTGTATTGAACATGCAATGGAATTACGGAAGACATATGCAGAAGCACTGTTACATATTCTGAGAGGACAGAATATAGCAAGTACAACTCTTCTATTTTTTTGTGAACTGAATAATATACAAATGTATATAGATGTTTGACTTAGAAACCAAAACTGTGTATTCTGGTGGGCTGAATCCAGATTTGGATTGTATGGTGTTGATAATGTATTACCAAAGATGAAATCTGTACAATGGCCCATTGAATGGAGATCGAGAAGGTTAGAGTTATAGATCTTCAGTTGCCTTGACCAATTCTTGTTTTGTAAGATGGGGCATCATCTGGTCGGTTATTGAAAATATATATTTGCAGCCTAAAAACATAACTAAGTTTAGAATACCATATATCATGCATAGGATAAACAAAACCACTATTAAATGTTACAAATGTCAAAAGTTGAAATACAATATACTAATTTGTTGACAATGATTACACTATAGGTCCGCAACAACAAGTTTGAAAAACAAACATTGAATGGTATTTTCTAGAATTAAAACAAATGAAACTACAACAATTTATAGATCATTAGTTTGTGTCTAATAAATTAGTTTGTGTTGAAAAATTTCAGTTTCATACAAAAATTTAACTTGATTGAAAAATATAACTTATAAATTGAAACTTGAAAGGTAGAGAAATTACACTCCTTCATGGACACTTAAGCTAATATTCTGTCTATCTTGAAATGGTTGAGGGGATGAAATTATATTTTTCTATAGATGTGGTTTTGAATATTTTGACTTCAAGGTTCATCCTAATCTCAAATTATACTAAAGGTGAGAAGCTTTGGAATCTTATACGTTAGTTTTGAAATCTTTTTTGATCTAATGAAATAAAATAAAATAAAAAATAGCTAAAGCAGGAGTAGACTTTTTGTTTAATTTGTAAAATTAAACAGTTAGAGCATTTTAAATATTAAAATGAAAAATAGTAAATACTTGTATGTGCCTTGTAGAGGCTGGTTTGAATTGTAAAACCTTAGTTTGAGCTTGCTATGTCGGCCAAGCTACAAAGGGTATTCAAGCAAGATAGGGTATTTGTGTCTTTGTTCTTGGCAGCTGTTGTTTGCATCCACGTTTGTGTTATGTCGTTTGCATTTGCGTTTGTGTTATAAACTTATATTGTTTGCATTTGAGTTTGTGTTTTGTTCCTTTTCCTGTCGTGTAAAACAAGTGAAATCAGTGTGTAAAACAAATAGAAAGAAGGAAACACTTATGTTTAGTGTTTTCTATGGTCAATAAGTCAACAAAATCAATCAAAGTCAATGCCAACACCTAGAATTGTGACGAAATTCTTTTGAAGCCCAATGTCATTGCTGGATTCATGTGGGTTTGAGAGTTGTTTGACAAAATTGTTTCAACCTAAGAAATGGAAAGAACCTTGGTTGAATCCACATAGGATTCCAATACGAATCAGAGTCTAGGACATTTTGTACTTGGAATTGGCATGATTTCTTGTCGATTTGGCAACCTAGGAAGTCTAGAAAGCTCCAACAAACATGGTGTGTAGAGTTTGAGTAGCATAACATTGAGCATAAAGTGCATTGCCAAGTATAAAGGAAGATCTAGGATGAACATGTCTTCATTAGCAGTGCAAGGTATGGTGTAAGGACCATAGTTTGAGGACTCTTCAAGTACTCTGCAAGACTCTCCAAACTCTCAAGTCTCTGAGTTGGTTGAGTTGACTCTCCCACACTGAGTTTGGTAGAGTCTTGGAGAGTACTTGGCTGAGTCCTGCTCCAAGATTCCTGAGTTTTAGGCTTAAACTCTCGAGTCCTGAGCTCAGACTCTTTTGACACCTAAACATAATAGACATAATAGCTGGAATTTCAAATTTTGAAAGTTTGAGGATCATATGACATGTGTAATGTTTGAATTATGACAAATTGATAGTCAAATTAGACTTTTATGTTCTCTAAGTGCTTTTATTTCTTTTTTTTGTGTAATTATGAGGTTTTTTTAGCCAAGTCCATGTTGAGTCCGAGTCAAAATTTTGGGTTGCCGAGTTGAGTCTAAGTCTTGTTATCATGGAATCTAGTAGCGCTCGATTCACGGATAACCCCCCTACGAAACTTGTCCATTTCCTAGGTTCGTGAAGTTCAAGCACGCAAAATGAGGTGATTTTTCAATCCACCTCGAAATGCGTTCCAAAGCCTCAAAGAGTCAGTTTGAGCATCCCCCTATGTTTGCCTCATGAAGACCTTCGAAACGAGTACCTTTGCGAGCTCTCACTGTTGATACGTAGTAAAATTGTAAAAAGTGCAGTTGTTGTCAAAAACAATGCTCTAGCCTTTTTTGAAAATTGACAAGTGTCAAAAGTGCAAGGGCGCTAAAAATCAGCGCCCTTGCACTTAAGTGAATGTGTTTTGGTGCAAAGGCGCTAATTTTTAGCGCCCTTGCACTTTTCTCCCAGACTTAGCCATTTTTTGAGTTGGGCACTGATTTTTAGCACCTTTGCACTTTTTCCAAACTTAGTCATTTTTTGAGTTGGGCGTTGATTTTTAGCACCTTTGCACTTTTTCCAGACTTAGCCATTTATTGAGCTAGGTGCTGATTTTTAGCACCTTTGCATTTTTTCCGGACTTAGTCATTTTTTGAGCTGGGCATTGATTTTTAGCACCTTTGCACTTCTTCCAGACTTAGTCATTTTTTGAGTTCGGCATTGATTTTTAGCACCTTTGCACTTTTTCCAGACTTAGTCATTTTTGAGCTGGGCGCTGATTTTTAGCACCTTTGCACTTTTTCCAGAGTTAGCCAATTTTTGACTAAGGCATTGTTTTTTCCAGCGCCCTTACACTTTTGGCAGTTTTGCCTTCAAACTTTTCCAAATCACTTCCTTTTCACTCCAAACATCATTTTTTCACTCTTGCATCGTTTTCCATGCCTAGTTGCTCGTTTCGTGCTTGCTCAAACATCATTTCTTGCTTCATGCTTCTCAATGCTGCTTTTTCAGCTAACGCCTATTGATTCACCATCCTTGCAGTTTCTCTCCAGATTTCATCAAGTGATCCTAAAGGTGATCTTCTGATCCAATGAACTATCCCAAATCTACAAAGAAGCCGTTATGCAACAAGTTGAGGATGACAGTTTTTCCAAAGCCTCAATACATATCATTTGCGATATACGGCTGACACTTGATAATCTCATGATGCATCTTCGCAGGTGCAAGAAAATCCATTCATTTGCTTGAAGGTCGATCACAAGAGCTCACACCCTTGTAGATTACACAGTCGGCCCAGATGATGCGTTCATACAGGAGACCAAGAAGAAGTATGAAGACTCCACACCCAAATAAAGGAACTATGAAGATTTTTGATCTCCGATGTTGAACATTTTGATGCTTCCCTTTATGCATCTTGTAAATAGTTTTTGACATCTTAAATGTCTTTTCTCGAAATGTAATTACACCAAAAATTAGAGATGTAATTTCTTGAAGACAAATTACACTTTGACTTTGGTCAAAGTTAGGTGAGATTTTCCTTAATTAGCTCAGCTAGCTTTCCTAATTTTACTCCTTTGATTTCCTAGATTTGCTCATCCCTCTCCTCTATATATATGAGGGATTTCTATTGTATTGTTGATCTTTTATCTTGAGCAATGAAATGCTGCTCATTTTGCAAGAAATGTATGAAACTTTGTGAATCTAAATCTTATCAATAAAGAAGGAAGTTGCATACCAAACTTTGCGTTGGATCAATCGTCTTTTGAAGTTGATTAAGATTGGTGGTAATTATTGTGTGGGATCTAAGGGCTTCAAGTAAATCTATGTGAACTTTGTGTTACATTCTTTACTTTGAATTTAAGTTTATGTTTGAGTAACCTTTGGTGGATGAACTGCAAGACTTTGTGCTTACATTCATTTGTGCTGTTCGTGGAACTATTTTGGTGGATAAACTGCAAGACTTTGTGCTTGCATTTGTTCACGTTGTTCGTGAAACTATTGTGGTGATGTATCTAGAAGACTTTGTGCTTGTAATATAACATTTGTTACGTATCTCAAGGATCTACTGTTGGAAAGTTACAGAACGACTTTGTGCCTTTGTAAGCTTTCCTTTCTCGTTTTTATTGTTATTGTTATCATACTGGTATCTCCATGCTTTGCTTTGTCAAGATAGAGATATTGGAATTATTGCTTTGTTTTTAGTTTGAAGTTGTATCGAATCAGAACTACCGACCGTGGAGCATTGTGAAATATCTTCTCTGAAAAAAGAGAGAAGGATGCATGTGACACACCCCGAATCCATTAAACATAGTGTATATGTTGTAAATACTTAATTAGTTTTATTTGTTTTTGAAAGCAGTAAGAAGGGCGCCTCCCCTTTCTGAGAGGAGAGATTAAATCTCACATAGTTGTGGCTGAAGTCCTAGTTGTGTAATCTATTGAAAAGTTGATTACATAATTTTCACCGAACAAGTCTGAGTCTAAGTTCGAGTCCTAAAACTATGGACTAAGGACCATATCAGAATGGTTTGAACTTAGTGCAAGGAAATTGAAATTTCTCTTTATGCAGATGCAACTGCATCTTGTCACCATTTTGAAATGTGTGCGGAGTTTGATCCAAAATATGTGTTGCTTGTATTTCTTTTGTTGGTGAATCAAAATCTATTGAACTTGGCAATATACTTGTTGAATGTGTTAGAGACATTTCTCCACTTTGTCCAATTCCTTTTCCTCTATACTAGAATTTGAAACTACAGGGTGCAAAATGTAATGCCAAGAGGTGCAACTTGTTCAAACCTATCACGTCTAGAATGGGTTGTGCCACTCAATAGAATTGTGAACAACTTTGGTATAGGCATGTTGAACGTATGCCAAGTTATCATTTAAAGTGCAAGAATGACTATTGTTGTACATTAGCAATAATAAAATTGGGGTTCAATTAATCACATCAATTTTAATATCATACTAAGGATGGAAGGCTACTGATCTATCCAAATGAGTATCTAGCATTTCCCACAAAATTCCCTTGAAATGAGTAATAAACTTGGGATCTTGACTAGATACAATGGAGGGGGAATCCCCAAAGTGTATCCCAACACATTGGAAGAAGAGTTTGGCTCCAATAGGTGTTTTGATAGTCTTGTTGCATGAAACTGTGATTGCCTTCTTTAAGAAACAATCAATTGCAACAAACATAGAGACATACTAATGTTTGGTAATCAACAACTAGATAATAAGTCTATGCTAATAGACTTCCATGGCTTCAACAAACTTGGAAGAGGTGTGTACATACAAAGGCCTTGCTTAGCTAGTTTTTCAATGCTACAAGAGATACAAGATGTGGTGGGAGCTTAAATGTGCATGTATGAACAATAAATTTTTTGTTGATTTCAGCCAATGTTTTGGTGTCTCTGAGATGATCAGCTGATTTTAAATAGCTTGACTTCTCGATGAGCTTGCCATAAGGTGTACTAGAAGGAACACTAATGTGGCCAAACTTGTAATGAAGCTTGTTTTACAGCTATAAGTATTCAATATGTTGTTCATGATTGTCATGCCCTAGAAATTGCAACACTAAAATATAAAGCAAATAATTAAATAAATAAATAACAATAACAATATAAATAAAATACCACTTACAATCTCAAAATAGAATGTGAATTGCGAACTTCAGAAAAGCGAATCTATTTCATAATTGCAAATTCATCAGCGCTGCAACATAATACGATTCAAGGGCATAATACCTAGAAAAGACAAAAGCTACTGAACCTCTTGTAAAGCGCTTAAGAGTCAAATCAAAATTCAGAAGCATAGGTGAAACAAAACATTATCCATAATGCGATCGAGAGGGAGGCAGAGAATAAAGGAGGACCGACCAAGTATTGACTTCAAAGTTCCACATTATATAACATGGCCTAATAATCTGGAGATAAACCCGAAAGCAAGGCACCAATTAGACAAAATAAAAGAAATGTGAAAGAATCCAAAAACTAAGAAGGAAATCATAGCCAAAACGAGTTTCCCACAAATTAGCAGAAGTGGAAATTCACAAACCCAGAAGGCAATAAAAGAAGGGAAGAGACCTCCCCTGCAAGAAACAAAAAGATGAACGATAATTAGAAGGGAGGATGGAAAACAAAAATATAGCAACAAAATTACAAAACCTAGAGTTTGGCCAGAAAAGAAGAAAGAAATGTCAAGAGCGGTTGAAAACCAGTTGGGACCAACAAAAATTGATGTCGAAAATGAGATAGAAGAACACAATTTTTTTTACAAAAAGTGACTCTAATTTGCAAAATAATCGACTCTAGTAGGGGAAGGGAAATGATAGAAGAATGGGCATGCGGAAACATTGATCGAAACCATGGTTGTAAATCCCTGCCAAATAGCTTCTTTATAATTGTTTTCCATTTAGAAGAAGATAGAAATTCTATTATGGAAAAAGGAGTTTGGAAATTTGAAGGATGACCGATTTATATGTAGAAATGGGAAGCAAACTTTAACCCTAGAAACCAAGCATCCTACAATGAAGCAAAATGAAGAAGGCTTTATAACCCACCAATAGAATACTGGTTAGAAGAATGCCTAGAAAAGATTGGAAGAACCCTGTGCACATTAATAGAGATAGACACTATGTTACTAAAAGAGAATTCTTACCTGTATGCAAGACTACAGATAGCAGCAATTAAGCAAATCCCGAAGGAAATCAAGTTGAAATCTAAAGCAGGAATTTGGCTACAAGAAGTGGAAATTGAAAACCAGATGCCATACTGTAGGCAATGTAATAGGCAGAATCACAAAACAGAACAATGTAAGATTCGTCCAAAGATGACTAAAGTTTGGAGGAAGAAAAGACCCAAAGTCGGGAAAGAAGAAAATAAAACAAGGCTGAGAGTCCTAAAAGACAAAATCAGGAGTTAAGTCTTCTGGAAGATAACAAGGAATCAAGTTGAAATATTGGAAAATAAGTTCACCAAAATGGAACACAAAAAAATATGGTAATTGGTAAGGGTTTTGTGTGTGTGATGGACCTATTTTCCCTTATTTCATTAGGAAATGAGATCCACACAAAGAATCGACTTACAACATGTTGTGACCTAATTCACACCTCGCCCCATTGCAAATGGGGACCCTGGTAGTCTGCCTTTTTAGGGTTTTGTTGTTGCGTCTTGGTTTTGTCTGGTCTCCGTTTGGGGTTTAGGGTTTGAGTTTTGAATGGTCACCCGAGTCAAGTGAAGGAATTTGAGCCTGGATCATTGTGCAAACATCATCATCGTGCTTAGGAGGCCCGAGGGACAAAGATCGGCTCTCGTTTCAGTCAATTCTGACGTCTCCTACTTTTTGGCGATTGCCCCTCCAGACCCCCTATTTTTTAGGGACTTTATTTTTGGCGTTTTTGGCCTATTCTGGACTTCCTATTTTTTAGGGGCTATTTTTAGAAAGTTGTTATTTTGGGAAAAGTTTCTTTTTTTGTCAGGGTTTCTATATTTGGAAAATGCCCGAATTTCGAAAATCCACTAAGAAGTTCCAAAAAGTCAATAGAAATCTCAGAAAATCAATTTGAAAAAATTCATGAAATCCATGATGAAAATCAGAAAATGGGTGAAAATCTGGAAAAATCAGTCAAGAAATCACAGAAAAATGGTGAAAAATGGTGAAAAATCTGGAGAAAAGACTGAAAATCATATTGGATTTGCCTAAGTATGGAGGTAGCAATTCATGGATTCATGGAAGATAGATTGAAAGTCCAACCAGCATGGAGAAAGAAGAGCGAAGTCAATGGCAAGAGCTTCAGCCAGGTCCGCCCTTGGAAGTAGACAATGGCATGACATAGTATGAAGTCTGCCTAGCAATGGCTCAAACATGTGGCAAGTCCGCCCAACAAAGGAACAGGACAATGGCTTGACATAGTATGAAGCCCGCCCAACATAGTGAAGAATGGCATAAACTATGGTGAAGTCCGCTCCAAGGAAGATGGCATGGACTAAGGCCAAGTCCGCCCAGCAAAGTAAAGAATGGCATGAGATAGTATGAAGTCCGTCCTAAGCAAAATGTGAAGTGGCATGGTGATGAGCAAAGTCCGCCCCAAGCTATATGTCATGAAGTGATGCAAAGTCCTCTCCAAGATGGCATAAGTTGATGATAAGTCCACCCATGACATTAAGTCAAAATAGCCCAACATTTAGACAAGTCTGCCCCATGCCTTGGCAAAATGGAAAGATGACTAGCAAGTCCGCCATGTGGAAAAGTGAACTAGATTAAACATGGGCTAAGTGAAAATTGAATGGCTTGAACATAGGCTAAGTCCGCCTTGGAATAAAATACATGGCTTAACCATGAGAGAAGTCCGCCATACCAAGAATAAGTAAGAAAAATCAAAATTTTGCCTAAGCTTCAGCATTGGAAATATTAAAAGATATGCTTGGCACATTGAGAAATTCGCAACACTTAGAGAAAATAAGAAATTTTTTCCTAAGTCTAGCATTAATATGCTTTAAAGAATTTTGCCTGAGACTTAGAAAGATTAATAAATTATGGCAAAATAAAATTGGAAGAAAAAATTCGCCTAAGGCAAAGGCAGGAAGAAAATTTTAAATAAAAATCAAATTGCCTTAGATGAAAAATAAAATGCCATAAAATAAAGGGGTTGAAAACGACACATAAAATAATTATTTTAATTATTTTAATTTTTTAATTTTTCAACACCCCAAAGTTATAAGCTTTGAAAAAATCAAAATTGGAAAAAGACAAAAAGAACTTCATTGAATTAGCGCCTAACTTAGAAACTTTCCCGGAGACTGTTGTTGAAGATAAAAATTGCCATTCAGAAGCTAAGTCCAAGCCAAGTTCAGACTTATTTAATGGAAACAATTGAAATTTGCTAAATGAGTCGATTTTCTCATCTTTATAATTGGATTTGCTTCTCATTTTGCAATCATTCGATTTTTGAAAGAAAAGTTGTGAGAAGAAAGTTTGGTTAAGGCAAGAAAGTTGAGAAAAGTTTTAAGCAAAGTGAAGAAAGCAGATTCATACCAGCCAGCATTGTGATCTTGACCATTTCGTTTGTCCAAATAGCCAGACAGATTTATTTTCTTTACTTCATTTTGGCATGAAAACTTCGTTAATTCTTTCACTTCCAGCATAATTCTTCACGAAGTTTGATTTGACAACTAGCTGGAATATTTTTTCTAGTAATTTAAATTTTAAATTTTAAATATTCTCTTTGCTTCTTCTTGCAGATTTATTTTCAAGAGGATAAAATGAAGTTTGCCAGTAAGGGTGCATAGCTGCAGTCAAAGATTAAATCCAAATGGGAGAACATCGTGGACACCAACCTTGGCCATGTTGACTTCGATGATTTCAAGAAAAGAATGTATGGAAGTGATGGATGTTTATCTACGCCAATTGCAAGAAGGATGATGCGCAACAGTATTGTTCATGCAGCTGGATTTCCTCCAGCAAAAGAGTGTCCAGAGCTCATGGTGGAGTGTGCATTGCATTATAATGCACAGGAAAGACAAATAGAGGCACCTGATGGAAGAGTACTAGCGTACTTGACTGAGCCAGCCGTACAAGAAACCTTTGGAATTCCAGTTTACAACCGGACATCCTACTGAACCAAAGATGATGCACTTAAACTTTACCAAGATCAGCAAGACCTTTGTGCATCAAATATAAACAAGTCTTGGTTGTTGAAACCCAGACCTACTGCCAAAAAGATGCCGAAGAAGTTGGCCAAAACAAATTTCAAAGAAGAATATGGAGACATCGTCTTTTTGCTGAATAGAATGGTAGGCAATCCTCAGGATGCGCCTTTTGAAGCCTGGATGTATTATTTCGTTGATGAAATAATTTCCGGGGTGAAGATGTTTAACTGGTCTAGAATGATCAGTGATAGTCTCCATGAGCAATTGGTCAACCTGGAAAAAACCAAGACCTTCCATATGAGCTCTTATGTCGTATATCTGCTTGCAAGGACTTACAAATATACTGGCTTGGTTTGCAAAGGTGTAGTTGGCAACGGCGAAGGACAATTCAAATCCTACGATTGCTATCCACAGTTGCAACTGAAGGAGAAGTCACACTTCAGATGAGCATGTAAATTTTAATGATCAGATTTAATGCACAGAAATAAATTCAAATCAGACACAATAACACAGCAGATACCCTGGGAAAACCCTCCACTTGAGGGAGAAAAACCCAGCAACAAAGATCTCTCTTATATATATAAATGGCAACAACAAGTCTCTTTACAATGAGGCCAATTTCAATGCCAATCTTCAGCACCTAACACAGATGTACTGATAGATAATAAACTGCACTTTTTCTGCCCTTGAATGGATTCGCAATCTGCTCTTTAGGATATTCGCCCTTGACTGAAATAAATCGAACTTGAATAATGAGATAGAAGAAAGTGACCTTGTATATATACAAATGCGAGAGAGGTCGCACCTCTTCATGTACAAGGTCGGCCAAGATAAAAAATAATATAATTACAAATAATAAATATAATTTATAAGAAAAGTCGGCCCCAAGAGAAATTATATTGTTGCCAAGAGAAGCGCCCATTCTTATTAAATGACACATATAAATAAATAGCCGATAGGCTACATTTATTTATTGTCTTCACTCGTGGCTGGAAGGACGAACCTGAAGCTGTTATAACATTAACACTCCCTCTCAGCTAGGGAGAGAACTTCCAGCTGCTCAAGACAAATCACCTCAACATGATGCCCATCACATTGGCTACAACTAGATGTGAGAAGAGGAATATCACCTCAATGTGATATTAGATATCACCTCAACACGATATCAACCATAATGGCTACAACCATACTATGGTAAGTACAAGTGTTCATCACTTGCGTGATGTTGTCACCTCAATGTGACTTTCACCATGACTCTCTCAGAGGGTGAAACACAAGTACAACATATGTCATGGAGTCTCACACATGACATCCACCATGACTCAGCTCAGAGGTGGAACCAAGGGCTTTCACCTCAAATTCCTCCGTCTCAGGGAAAATGCATTAACAAGGGCTTGCACCTCAAATTCCTCATCTCAGAAACTGCATTAACAAGGGCTTGCACCTCAAATTCCTCCATCTCAGAGGAAAATGCATTAACCAAGGCTCACTAATACTGAGACTCTTACTCAGTCAAGGCTGGATTCTCCACCATACCAAGCTTATCTCGGAAGTACACAAACTTTATCTTGGTGAGGGGTTTGGTGAGAATATCTGCTGTCTGCTCATCAGTGCTAATGTACCTCAAACTGTACAGCCTTCCTTAGTACCATATCTTTGATATAGTGGTACTTGATCTCAACATGCTTGGTTCTGTCATGAAACACAGGATTGACAGAAAGCTTCACACAACTCTGATTATCACAATGAATGATAGTAGGCTCCATTGATTGTCCAAACAATCCTGCAAGGAGCTTACGAAGCCACACTGCTTCCCGAGTTGCCAAACAAGCTGCAATATACTCTGCCTCTGCTGTACTCAGTGCTATAGATGACTGCTTCCTGCTACACCAGGAAATCATAGCTGAACCCAAACTAAAACAACAACCAGAGGTGCTCTTCCGATCTGTGACACAACCTGCCCAATCAGAATTAGTGAAACCATGTAACTCCAAATCTGCATCTGAAGTATACCTCAACCCATATCCAACTGTGCCACGCAAGTATCTCAGAATATGTTTAGCTGCAACAAGATGTATCTGTCTCGGATCACACATAAACTGGCTAAGTGCACTTACTGCATAGCAAATGTCAGGTCTAGTGTTAACTAGATACATCAAGGATCCAATTAGCTGTTGTACAAGGTAGGATCCACCAAGTCTGAATTAGTTGCAGCCTCCTTCAACTTGTGTAAGTTGGTCTCCATAGGTGTGGACATGGATTTGCAATCCATCATACCAAATCTCTTAAGTATATCAATGGTGTACTTTCCTTGACTTAGAATCATCTCATCTGGTTTCTGCCAGACTTCTAATCCAAGGAAGTAATGCATGAGTCCAAGGTCCTTCATCTCAAATTCCGAAGTCAACTCCTTCTTACACTCAAGAATCAGATGATCTTCTCCAGTAAGGATCAGATTGTCAACATATGAAACCAAAATTAATGCATCACCATTGATTACTTTGAAGTAGAGATTTGAATCAGCATCATTCTTCAAGAAGCCCAAACTTGACAGGTACCGATCAATCCTTTCGTACCATGCACGAGGAGCCTGCTTAAGACCATACAAGGCCTTCTTCAATTTACAATCATGTGACTCCTTCCCATGAACCTCAAATCCATCAGGTTGCTCTATATAAACCTCTTCCTCAATCACTCCATTGAGAAAGGTTGTCTTCATGTCCATCTGGTGAATCTTCCATCCTCTAGATGCGGCAATAGCAATGATGGTTCTGACAGAAGTATAGCGAGCAACAGGAGTAAATGTTTCTTCATAATCAACTCCCACTTTCTGAGAGAACCCACGAGCCACAAATCTTGCTTTGTACTTTTCAATGCTTCCATCTGCAGCATGCTTAATCTTGAATAGCCATGTAGAAGATACCAGAGACTTGCCCTCGGGTCTAGGAACAATGTCCCAAACATCATTCTTAAGAATTGACTGATACTCCTTTGTCATAGCATCTTTCCAAACTTGATGACTAGATGCTTCCTCAACACAGGTAGGCTCGAATTCTAAAATCTGACTCATCAAGGCAACATAACTGGAGAACTTATGTGGCCTTTTGCTTTCTCTGAATGTGCCTCTAGGAGCTGCAAAACTTTCAGCTTCTTGCATAGTACGCTTGGCCCATAGAGGTCTCTTTCTCCCAACAATAATGTCAGTAGGCCCATCAGTAGGTTCCAAGGGTTCAACAAGATCAATATCTTCTTTTGGTTCTGAAATCTCCCTCTGAATCTCAGAAGTATGGTCAACTTCCATATCCTGAGGAGACTCTTCATTATCAATCTCCATATGAATCCCCCTGGATCTTCTGAATGCAACATTTTCCTCGAATGTGACATCCCTACTGATCTCTATCATCTTCTGACTTGGAATGTAAATTCTGTAGGCTTTTGATGTCTCACTGTAGCCCACAAATATTCCCTTCTTGCCAGAAGGCTCCAACTTGGTTCTCTTTTCCTTGGGAACATGAATATAGATAGGACATCCAAAGATCCTCAAATGACTGACTTCAGGCTTCTTCCCTGTAAAGGCTTCTTCTGGAGTCATATTCTCCAAGATCTTATGAGGACTTCTCGTTTCCGAACATACACGACTGTCCCGAAGCCCATAGAAGGTTTGCAAATCTTGATCTTGATCATGGCCTTTGCTGCTTCCACGATTGTCCTCGTTCTTTCTTTTTGCAACACCATTTTGTTGAGGATTATAGGGAACACAAAACTCCCTCTTTAATCCATCAATACAAAAATTTGAAAACTACCAGAGGTGTATTCTCCACCATTGTCAGATCTCGAGGACCTTAATTCTTTTACCAGAAAGATTTTCTACCAATGCTTTAAACTCTTTAAACCTATCCAACACTTCCTCAGACTCTTTAGATTTCAAAAAATAAATCCAAGTCTTCCTAGAGTGGTCATCAATAAACAAAACATAATACAAGAATCCACTCGAAGATGAAACAGACATAGGACCACATAAATCAGAATGAATAAGATCTAAAATACACTTAGATCTATTTTCTCTACTATGAAAAGGGGCTTTTTCTTACCCACGCATCTTGCCCTTTGGTTCTAGTTGAACTTAGGGCCGTCACCATCTCTCCATGATAGGTAAGGCTCAGTAAGTGAGCCAATCTCCGATGCCAAAGATCGCAAAGACTTGAAGAGTCATGAACCAAAGCTTGTAAAGAACGTGTGCAGACCTTGTAGAGGTTTTCATGTCTAACTCCAATTACTTGAGCATCCTTGAAGCTAGAGTTCTCCATCCACACTAGAACTTTGCCTTTGGAGAAGGCAACTTGATATCCTTTATCTTCCAAAGCTGAAATAGAAATAAGATTGCGCTTGATTCCAGGAACATAAAGAACATTACCCAACTGGAGTGAGATGCCAGAATCCAAATGAAGTGTAGAGGTCCCAATTCTTTTCACGGAGTAGCTAGCATCATCTGCAATGATGACTTGTTCAGAAGACTCCTTTTCCACCAAACTTGATAAGTGCTCCTTAAAGCCGGTGATGTGTCGTGAAGCACCACTATCGATTATCCACGTGTTGGTGTCGGAAGGTACACTGCTTGAGAATGCCGAATAGAACAAATATTCACTTGAATCATTTTGTGTAGAAGCATCATCAACATCCGCAACGGTAGCTTGTTGCTTAGGCCTAGTTGGGCAATACTTGGCGAAGTGCCCAAACTTATCACACCTAAAACATTGAATCTTGGACATATCCCTCTTCTTCTTGAATGGAGGTGCATCATCATTTCCCTTGTCACGATTCCTCTTGAAGAATCCTTTCCTTCCGTCTTTTCCTTTCTTCTTTGAAGCATGGGAGGTGAGAACATGGATGTCTTCATTCTCTGAACTTTGACCAACGCCTCTTGCCACCAACCTTGATTCCTCTTGAATGCAATCAGATCTTAGTCGATCAAACTTAGGCAATTTCGATCTTGCACTTATTCCCTGAATGTAAGATTCCCAAGACAAAGGTAGACCATTGAGAGCAAGCATAGTCAGGTCTTTGTCATCAACCATATGCCCTATTGTCGAGAGCTGATCTCTCAAATCTGCAATCCTCATAAAGTATCCAATCACTAATTCACCTTTCGCCATCTTCACATGATGAAGTTGTTGCTTCAATGCAAGTGCCCGGCTGGTATTGTTGATTTCATACATCTCTTCCAATGTTTTGAACATATCTCTTGCTGTCTTCAACTTAGAGACGTAGGCACAATATGATCCTTGACGGAATCAACCAATATCTTCATTGCTTTAACATCTTTCTTCACCCATTGTAACTTCGCTTCTTCCTCCTCAGGTTCAGGAATGCTGGACTCTACGAACTCACCCAAGTCATTTTCACGCAAGGTAAGCATGATCCTAAACCTCCATGATGTGAAGTTGGATGCACCCTCGAGTCTATCCTCGATCTTCAAACCGTTCACCGTTTTGACTAATGTAGATAGATGAACAACTAGGGTATTGCTGATTAGAAATAATCTGATCACGATCCTCTCAAAGCCGCTCTGATACTATGTAAATTTTAATGATCAGATTTAATGCACAGAAATAAATTCAAATCAGACACAATAACACAGCAGATACCCTGGGAAAACCCTCCACTTGAGGGAGAAAAACCCAGCAACAAAGATCTCTCTTATATATATAAATGGCAACAACAAGTCTCTTTACAATGAGGCCAATTTCAATGCCAATCTTCAGCACCTAACACAGATGTACTGACAGATAATAAACTGCACTTTTTCTGCCCTTGAATAGATTCGCAATCTGCTCTTTAGGATATTCGCCCTTGAATAGATTCGCAATCTGCTCTTTAGGATATTCGTCCTTGACTGAAATAAATCGTACTTGAATAATGAGATAGAAGAAAGTGACCTTGTATATATACAAATGTGAGAGAGGTCGCACCTCTTCATGTACAAGGTCGGCCAAGATAAAAAATAATATAATTACAAATAATAAATATAATTTATCAGAAAAGTCGGCCTCAAGAGAAATTATATTGTTGCCAAGAGAAGCGCCCATTCTTATTAAATGACATATAAATAAATAGCCGATAGGCTACATTTATTTATTGTCTTCACTCGTGGCTGAAAGGACGAACCTGAAGCTGTTATAACATTAACAGAGCACATGACACCTTTCTTATGTATATCACTCGACTTCTCAAAGGCAGAGCACATCAGAGACTCACCCATGAGGCCAAAAGTTTGATTGGTAGATACGGATCCTGGTTCATCCAGTTTCTCAAATTTACTTACATCAGGATTCAGGGATTTACAGGAAGCCCGTACAGACTGCCCATTTATCCTACCAACAAAATGGTTTTGTTGGAAGTTCTAAGGCAATTGGAGACATATCAGAATATCCAAAGGCCAAAACAGAAAGCAACTGTCACTTTTCTGTTCTTCATTGGCAATATGGAAGAATCATGTCCATTAGCGTAGGCAGCAGAGAGTGCTCGATTAGAGATGCAAAAATATCCTTTCATATCCTACAAACCTAGGAATGACTTTGATCCACTCCATCACATTGGAACTGTGGACGGAGAGAAATACAAGCACATGATAGACTTAGAAGATTTTTGGGCCAATGCGGCTGATGAATATGATGTGAGGAAAAGATTGTGGTCAAGATTGCAGTTGAATATGATAAGGGCGACAGAACTCTTCCGAGTACTTGATCAGCTGGATGATGATGGAGTATATGTACAACCAGGCTTCGATGAAAAGGAGCCACTTCCTCCAGTAAGGTGGTCTGAGCCTGAGCTGGGTGACTTGGCAACATTCATGCGGCTTGTATTCAAATATTCCCAATGGTGGATAGACCAGCAAGTAATGAAATTTCCCCGAACGAATATGCCATCACAACTATTGACATGGGTTCGACGACAAAAGTGCAAGAAGTTGAGGACTTGGATAATTTTGTTGCCACCATCAAGTTTAGGTTGGAGAGGGAAGTGGCAAAGAAAAGAGAGTATAAAAGAGAGATTGAGTGTCTAAAAGAGTATATCCAGCATTTAACCAGGCCACTCAATCAAGGTGACCAATCGGCACCTCCACTTCCAAGCTCTTCACGGGAACTGGTTGGAAATTTCGAAGAGGAGTTGACTACAACCAGAGAAGCTAAAGACTGGATGTGAAATATGCCAACCAATTTTTTTCTTGAATTATCATAACACAAGCCAACACTACCAACTTGATTAGCGTTAGCATCAAAACTGAAATCCAAGCTTGAAAGAACTCAACGCCAAGAATGCACACTCAATCCCAAGGAAGGATAGGTGTTGTCATATGGCGGAGAAATTAAAGAACAATACTAGAAATGAAACAAACTGAACATCAAGAATGTGCACTCAAGATCCCACTGAGGGCGAGGTGCTAACATATGACGGAGTTATTAATTGAAAATTGAAATAAATAGGCGGTGAACCAGCCATGAGAATTTCCATGCTACCACTTGAACAGTGGGGGGAAAACATTACAATACAAAACTAATTCATCCGCTGCGGCGGGCATCCACTTATGAGTGGGAATTCGCCACTTTACAGTGGGTGACTAAAGAGAGATTAATTGTTTTTTCTCCACACTGGCGGTAAACCATCCAGGGGTTACAAATGTATGAAATTATAACAAGTAATTGCAGCAATAACAATGGTTGGATTAGTACTACTAAATCTCAACCTTACAATCAAGGAATCTGCAAATACAAGTATTACAATGATAGAGAATAATGCTAAGATGTAAAGAATGAATGCTTTACAATGTTTATCCCTCAAATGATGAAGTAAAGGCCAAAAATAGCAAACTAATGCAATCTGATATAAAAATCTGAGTTCTGGAAATTCTGATCAGCAAATAGAAAACACCATGAAATGCTCATAACTTCATCCATATACCTTCAAATTGACTGAAACCTTTTGCAAAGGCTCTCTAGGAGTATGGCGCCCAAGAACAAGTCATAAAACAGCATCAAATCCTCCTCATTTATTTAGCACGAATCCCAATGTGCTCTAAGAAGGTACGGCCTGGCTGGAAGGGCGATTTTGCTCTTAAAAATCAGGTTCTTTGAATTTAGATCTCATCTTCTATGAGAAGGGTCGCCCAATGTCAACAATCACATAGCACGAATGCCCAGAATGAAATAAAATTTACTCACAAAGCTGTATACAAAATTCACTTTCAGCTGTAGATGAACCAGCAACTCAAAAATGATAATAAACTCCAAAATTCTTCAACAATAGGCTCAATCTGCTAGTCTGGATGAGAAGCAGCAATAAAACCAATTAGGTGTTGTCTTTCAAACACGAAATTGATTGGAATCTAGGAGGTAAGCATCCCTCGAAGAAATAATCACAATGTCATTTCGACAGCATAACTTTAGCAATTAACAATGGATAATCAGCTCTTCAAACAGTAGCAATATATAAGCTTTAGTTGGCAAATGAAGCAACAAGAACTCTTCAAATTCCAAGAAGTTGAATCACTTCAACTTCCAAAAGGGACGCCACTTTTTGCCTTTTACTTTTTTTTGAAATAATAAAATATCATTCAACTTCCCTTTTAGGCATCCATTTCATATTGCAACAATAAAGCATTTATTAAATAATTAAATGCTCACTTGACCCCTTTATGTCCCCTTCTTTAAAACAACTTGAAGTCATCAAGCCTAGGCGTGGGGTACAACTTCAAGACATGAAAATTGACTAAGTCTGAAACTCAGTCCAAGGAGATAACTAAATACAATGCCCAAGCTGCAACTGATGAATTGCTAAAAATAGCAAACTGACAAAAGCCAAACTTAACCAAGTTGATGATGATGCTTTTGCCAAAAATGAACTTACTAAAAATAGTAAATGTCAAAAATAGTAAGTTAACTTCAAAACCATCAGAAAGCCAAACTGAACACTGAACTGCAAAGGATTGAATTGCTGCTAGATAGATACTGCCAAAAGATAGATTTGCTAAAAATAGCAAACTGCTATAAATAGTAAGTCTGCACAACATCCTCTGAACGCCAACTGAGCAGTATCTGAAAGAGGAAACCGTAGTTTTATACTTCAGCTTAGCTTATGGATTTCCGGAAATAGGCTAAATCCAAAAGAAGAGTGTATGGCCAAAATGGGGACATTACAGGATGGCTGGAAAGAAAGATGAGGCGATGGCATTCACGGAGAAGTTGGCATATGTGTATGAGCAAACTTCCTTTCTGCTATCATGAGTTATAGACTTAGCTGAAGCATGGGATGGCCTCCAAGATATTCAGAGTAAAATTATCCCATGTCTTCGAGAGTTAAAGGGCATTCCGAAGCAGAGGTTGATTGATGACAGGATTATTGAAGCTGGAGTTGCATATGATTTCAGTGGCTGGTATTAAGCACTGATTTCACGAGGAGAAGTCCTGGAAAGGGTAAAGCAAGATGGCGCCAAAGTTGAAGAGCAGGCAAAGGAGATTCAGAGTAAGATTTACCAGATGGCTGTACATATGCTCGACAAAGATATTGTCCGAAAGAAACACTTGCAGCCACAAAATTTAAAAGAACAAGTTCAAAGAATTTTCTCCACCACCTTTGGGCCAATCATAAAGGAAAATTTTACCAAGGAATTCAACTTCATGACCGTTAGAGGTACTTTTTTGCTATATGAATGAAAATGGACGATCACCTTTGCAGAATGTGCTGAAAGTTTGGACTTGTTGGAATACAACGTCAATGTGCTGCCGGACATTGCCATGGAGGAAGTCAGCCTGATCGTGTCCAGGTTCACCGAACGTGGTGCTTTGCGAGTGGATAAGGATGCAACTCCCGATGCCTGAAGTTCTCTCTAGTTAATTGATTGATGTTTAGGAAACCCTAATTAGGGTTTAGTTATGTTGAATCTGGGCCGGTCATCTCATTGTGATCTTGGCCATTCATTGTAATCTAGGAATTCTATATAAACCCCCCCCTCTCTCTCATTTGGGATATTAAGGGTAGATATCAATAGATCAATAGAGAATTAGAGATTAGAGCATTCATTAGAGATTAGAAGAGATTGTAGAGAATAAGAGAGAGAGTTTTATGAGATTGTTGCAAAAGACTATCTTGATAATAAAGTTCATAATGCATGAGGTGCTTTGAATCCTTTGATTGTCAAATGGTTGCATGGTTACATATTTCTCTTCCTCATCTAGTAAATTAGAATTAGAATTTCATGTATGTTAAAGAGAACGATAGATTGATAACAACGGTTAGCGGAACTTAGCTCATACTTTATTTGAGTGGATGCTTTTCATTCAATGCGTAAAGTTAGATTGAGCTTTATTGTGGATGCTTCAACGTTTACTTTGAATAATATTGTTCTATTGATGGTATTGTTCGTGGTAAAGAAATTTTAAGCACAAATCCCAGAAGATTGCACTTGCTTTGTGTAGTTGTCGTTTAGCGTGGCGAAGCAAAGTATTGTTTATTTAGTTTCACTCAATCCTTGTCGTCTCTTGATTTCATAGGAATAGCATAGGACTCCTAAACCCTTACTCCTTTTCACTTTTTTTATCTAAAGTCAGAAAAATCCAAAATGATACTGTATTTATGTCTTTGCTTTTCTGAGTAACTTGCAAAAGTAAATCCCTATTGTGCCCCCAACAAATCATATCAACCACAGAGTTTATCCACACTTAACTTAAACATTGGAATTATTGTATGATCTTACTTGTAGTCTTAGCATACGAGGTAGTTTTTCAAGAGGGGATATAGCATCTTTGACACTTTATTCTAGAATGTTTGTTGTGTCATAAAACACGCATCAACACAACCCTTAGGTGAGTCAACTCAATGAAGGAATCTACTGATTTCCTTATGATGGAGGACAAGGGTATCAACTTGAACAACACTTTTGGGAGAAAAACTAAAAATAGTAAATCAACTCAATTATGCCCATTCAAACTTGAATCATCAATTTAAAGCTTAATACAGATAGAAACAACAAACTTTCGGCAAATCTGGAAATGGCAGAGTGATGTGTACTTGTCACCAAAATGCAGTTTTAGGAGGCTACCTGGGACTCATTTGCCCATATGTGAATGGGTCTTTGTGTAGAGGTTTTGCTTAGCTTTCAGGATCCTCTGGTGTCAGTTTGTAGCTTCTATTTGATTCGGGTTTCAATGTCGGAGAATCGGAAATAAGGTCTGTAGGTGAGATTCTGTGAATCAACAACTATGTTGACAACTTTTTGCAACTTTGACAACTTTGCAACTTTGAGGTCTTTAATCTTTCTTCAACCTGTAAACTTGCACATTCACAGAGAGGAGAAGAATATTTGTTTTTGGTGGATGGGGGTTTGCCTTGGTCAAACCCCGTTTTGGTAATTAAACCTTGAATTGAAACAATAAAACATGAAAGGAATGATGAATGAACAATGCTATGTCGCAACTCACCAAACCCTTGAATAAACCTTTGAGGATTGAAATCTTGGTCTTGATCTTGCATGAAATGGCTTCAATGGATGTGGATCTTGATACTTGAATCTTTGACTTTGATCTTTGAAACCTACATCACAATGTTAGCTCCAAAAACATGCATGATTGCAAAAGACTTTGACATGATGCTTGAGATCTTGATTGCTGCAATAAATTATTGATAAATTTGCTTTTGAATGTCCTTGATCATAATCTTTGCTCTTGTGAAATTTGCCTTCTTGCTAGATGATAATTGTTAGACTTGAATTGATAAAAAGACCTTGTATAGGTATCTATCCTTAATTTCCCGAAAATTAAACATTAGAAGCCGACATTGAAATTTGAATTCAACGCCAAAAACACATCTTAAATTTGGGTTCAAATGCCTAGGGAGGAGGTGAATGGGTCCCAGGTCCCTATTCTTGGAACACACATTGCTCAAGGTAATTACTTATGTGTTGGCATTAATTGTTGTGGGTTTCCCCTTCGGAAAATGTAATTTATTACGCTTGTAGATGTAAAATAGGGCTTATTGAGGCATAATTAAGTCCAATTTAATTGAGGGGACCCAAACAAAGTGTGAAAATGTAAAGGAGTACATTTTCCTACACTACATTTAGCCCCCACTTTAGTGAGAGGATGACCTTGCGTCAAACTCACACCAAAGTAGACAAACAAGAGAGGTCTAATTGTACAATTGTTGGAAAGATAAGATGACAAAGGTCAAGGAGGGTGATCAAGGCCCCAAGATCTAAGATCTCACGACAAACCAAGAAAGGCACAAGGAGACACATACCTTTGTTAAATATGCAACAACAATGACAAGATACTCAATCGTACAATGTCAAAGACTTAAAGAAAGAAAGAAAAGGCGTGGATCAAGCCTCGATTGTTTGTCTATCTGGATATGGATCAAGCCTTAGTTGTTTGTCCAAAAATGTTTACAAGTGGAAACCTATTGTCCACTATGCAAACAAAATGTGCTCACATGGGCTAGTGAAATCTGTTGTCCACTAGGTGAGCTCGAGGAAGTGGCTAACTAACCATACCAAAGTTATACCTCCTAATAACTTTGATAAGGTGCCACACAATATTTACTTTGAGCTTCATAAGGCTAGCAAGCTGCATTATGCTAGACACTCATGAACAAACACGACTCCACTAGCAAGCAAGGTGTGTTATGCTTGGTGGCCATGAAAAAGGGTTGTAACTTCAAGCTTCACAAGGCTAGCAAGCTTCATTATGCTAGGCACTTGTGAACAAAAACGGCTCCACTGGCAAGCAAGGTGTGTTATGCTTGGTGGCCATGAAAAAAGGGTTGTAACTTCGAGCTTCACAAGGCTAGCAAGCTTCATTATGCTAAACACTCATGAACCAAATGCAAATAGGATAAGGCATGTTCAAAGGGGTTTTGCTTAATGCATGTAAGGTCTCACCTTAGGGAATATCGTGCTTGAAATCACTACCAAGAGAGGACAATTCGAAGGATAAAAGATTCACAACTTAGGGAATGCAAATTGTAGCATTACCACTAAGAGGAATGTCCTATGCTAAGAAAGGTTGCACTCTTGAAGGACATAAATCCCAATGTCACCAATAAGAAGACACGTTACATGAATCAAGAAGATTGCACTAAGAAACATTAGTTATAGTCAATAATGTCAAAATGATAATGCCAATGTATGGCCCCACTTTAAAGAAATTGCTAAACACCATGCTGTGAGCAATTACTTTAAAGTAGAAAATGATAAATGCTAAACACTAAAGAAGACATGAGAGCTTATTTGGAAAGCCCTATGTCAAGCATATGTTTCCAAATGAAGCTGCGTCATGAAAAGGAGTTGCCCCCAAATGAAATCCCAAACACATAAAGGGATCCATGGATTTGGGGTCAGCATATGCCTTTTCTACAATGTTATTATAGAGCTCGGAAACGTTATCATTCCCCAAATACTCGTAGAGCTAGAAGAATGACACATAGAGAGCGAAAACAAAGAAAAGCTTTTGGGTCAACATGGAACAGACCTAAACGTCTCGATGCCTTGTGTCATCCCCAAAAGGAAAACACAAGACAAGAGAAAAGATAAAGGTTTACGACATATAGAATAATGTAGGTACAAATAGAGGAATGAACATAAAGACATGCCAAACAAAACGATATAGGGGATCACATTATGCACATGCAATCACACACAAAGAACATAAAAAGAAGGCAAATAAAAGACTAGTATGGCACATGCGAGTCAACCTATAGCAGGTCGTCCGCATCCCAATCTTGTTCATCATATGCTGAAGGCGGATAATTATCCAAAGGGACAACAGCAAGTGTTGTACTAGGAACATCACCAGGTTCAACATGTGGTGAGTCACTCTTTTTAGGAGGATCATAACGGTTGATATCATCCAAGCTCATGGAAGAGGAAAACAATAAATTCAACTCATTATGCACTTCCTTATCAATTTTAGCGATCTCATCATCATCATCATCCAAGTTAATCACAATAGGAGGTTTAATGCTAATATCCATGGAAGGTACTTGTTCTTGTTGTTTTGGAGATATAAGATTTTCTTGTTGCAGCGAAGGTGGAGAATCATAATGTATTGCTTGAGTTGTTGTCTGATCTTGAGGTGTTGATTCATCTTTTGCTTGTAACTGATGAGCAATAGCACGATGTCTACGCCTACGCTCTCTAGCAATTCGGTTCCTTTTTGTGCGGTTTTCAAGTTGTGATTGTTTAGGAGCGGGCTTATCAACCATAGGTTTCTTTTTTTCCTGTAACCATAGAAGGTTGTTCAATCACTTTCTCTTTAACTTTATAAACTTGTTTGATTTTAGGAGGCACAACGAGACTTATTTGCTTATCTCTTGGTTTTTTATAGGAAACAGGTGAAGGATTTGCTATGGTTTGGTCTTGGTTACTTGGAAGGGCTTTTGATTCAATCACGGTCTCATCAAGGATGGGAGCTCTCTCATGGGTTGAGGCATATTGCTAAGGGATAATTCTGCTATGCGCTTTGCTTTAAACTTTTGATAAGATTTGAAAAAGAAGTCCTCACGGGACTTAATAGGTTCCATAGGTTCGGGCCAAAAGAAATCCAATGAGAAATTCCCACGGGAAGACATAGGATTAAAACCACTATGATGCACAGTAAAGATTTTATTGTTAAAGGCATAGTTATGAGACTTGGACTTGGCTCAGACTAGGCTAGGGTGACTCGACTTGAGACTTGGGACTTGGCGCCGGACTTGGCACAGACTCGGCAAAATGAAAAAAACCCTAGAAATTTAGAGATTTTTAAGAATTTAAAACTTGTTTCAAGCACCCTTTATTGAATAAACCTTAAAGACACAGTAACATCATTAAATAGAAGCAAATTTGATCACATACACAAGTATACATCAATCACATAATTATAAAGTATGCAATTGTAGCTGAGCTGTTGAAGGAAATAACACACTTAGATATATAAATATAGTCAAATGTATACAAAACAAATGGAATATGAAATCCATGACATCAAATATTCCAAACAAATATGAAATATCAAAACAATAACTACAAGTTTATGGCTCAAAGGAGCCTACATCCTTCCTATGAAGGCATCTAAGGTGGGTCCTAGATGATGTAGCAACTGCAACCATAGTCTTTGCTTGTGACTGCATGCCACCCTCACTAGCATCAGTTGTGGCTATGTTTGCTCGTGCTCTAGCCTCCTCCTCTGCCATGGCTATAGCCTCAGCCTCTCTATTTGCCCGGTCAACTCAATCAAGGTCCTCGTCACTAACACAAGTATACATCGATCATATAAGTATATACACATTGTAGTTGAGCTGCTAAAGGAAATAACACCCTTAGATATATAGTCAAAGACTTAAATGTATACAAAACTCATAAAATATGAAATCCATGATATCAAATGTTCCAAACAAATATGAAATATCAAAAGATTCAAAACAATAACTAGAAGTCTATGGCTCAAAGGAGCCTGCATCCTTCCTATGGATGTGTCTAAGATAGGTCCTGGATGATGCAAGCTTGCAGCAACCATAATCTCAAGTTTCAGGGCAATTGCCCTAATGGGGTTGAGGGGCAATGCTCTTTGTGGGGTCTAAGAGTAGTGCCCCCAGTGGGGTCGAGGGGCAGCGCCCCTCGTAGGGGTTTGGGGGTAGCGCCCCTTGTGGGGGTTTGAGGCAGTGCCCCAGCGGAGTCAAGGGGCAACGCCCCTTCGGGGGTCTAGGGGTAGCGCCCCTTGCAGGGTCTTAGGGCAACGCCTTGGTTGTGTTCCTTGTCGCGATACAGGGCAGGGTCGAGGGGCAGAGCCCTTGCCACCAAGCCCAAATTAAGACCTCCAAAACCATACAAACCTTCATGGCGTACATCATTTTGCATTCACAATAAGTAAAACAAAAAACAAGTTTTAACTTTAAATTTCATGTAATTTCATAACTTTTCAAACCCTGCCTGTCGAGTCCAATCGAGACTTGGTAGGACTCGATCGAGTCCAATTTTTAGCTCCCAAAACTCAGCTAGGTGGACTCGACTAGGGACTCGTCGAGTCTCGTTTCTGTGGTTAAAGGGAAATTTCAAGCATTTGTGAATGACCAACGGGACGACATTCATGGAGTGAAGCCATGGGTAGCCTAACTTCACACGAAATTGATTTGATGCGGTGATGATGGAGAATGAGACACTTAATTGTTTCGGTCCAACTTTCAAAGGAAGAGTGATTGAACCTATTGTAGAACACACAAAACCATTATGTGTTTTGACCAATGCTTTCAGTTGTTCATAAGTATCTTGATAAAGTTCATGCACAAACAAGAATTCTTCAGTGATCACATTCTCTACACAGATAGGATCAATTAGTATACCATTAGTAGGCTTATCATTGATTCTTTTGGCAATGTAAAGAGGACCATCGAGTGCATGTTTAATTATGTCATTTTGTGAGAAAGCAATGCCAACGGACATATTGGTTTGGCCCTTATGAGGTTGAACTTCAATGAAGTTGACCATAGTATTTGTAGAATCATTCTCATACTTTTTAATGTGATGATTAATGATGTGAGCAATGCTATGCAAAATTTCTATTCCTAGTTCATTATCAAGCATCTTCCTCATGTTATCTATGACAGGAATCATAGTACCAACAATGTATTTAGAAATCACAAAGTTTAAATTTGTCTAAATCTTCATCCATTTGTCTTAGTTCTTCTTGAGGGACATTAGCAACCATGGATTCAACATTAATAACATTGATTGTTGGAAAAGAGGTCATAGGGAATGAGGTGTCAAGGGTATGGTTCATGATGGGTTGACTAGTGTCAACACTATGAGTGAAAGAGCTAGAGAACGCAAGATCCATGGCGGATGTACTAGTGCGGGATGGTATCAGTTTAGAGCTATGTCTCACTAGAGTATTGGCAATAGGACAGTAGGTTGTGAAGCTCATACAAGTTTCACCAAACCTCAAGTGCACCTAAAATGGAGAATAGGCAAGGAACAATCAACAATAGGAAGTTCAATGCAAATATGTAAAAAGAGTTAGCAATTTTCAAATTTTAAACAAGATAATTTTTTGATTATACTATGCAAAAACCTGAAAATGATGTCTTTTAAGTCCAATTTTGTATCTTTGAAATGCACTTGAATTGATCAATTAACCTTAATGTAAATGATTGTAGAAAACATAAATTCTAGAAATTGAAACAAAAACTTAAATGCAAAAACACATAATGTAGACAAAGAGTTTTCAGTGCCCAGAAATTCAGAAACAAGCTTGATTAAGGACTCATTCGCCTATGGGCGAATGGGTCTTTTGTCAGGGTTTTTAAAAATTAAATTAAAATTTTTTGAGTTGATGTTTATGTTTCCAAGTTCTGGTTGCAAAAGAGTAATTATAGTTTCAAATTTTTGGCAAATCAGATCTAAATGCAAGTATGAAATGATGCTAAATGACAAGCAAAAAGACCTAATTTGAGATGCAACTTTGATTCAATTTTCTGATTTAAGTGACTGATCATGCAATGTTATGTAAGCACTATGCAAAATGAGTCTAACAGTAGACCATTTTTTTGTGAATTTTCAGATTTTCAACAATGCCAAGATGCACTTTAACACCCTAAAATGCAAATCAAACTAATGCAATTTTGAGAGATCTAAAAATGAAAACTAATGCATAAGAATGCAAATCTAGATCTAAGGTTCCAAATCAGAAATTATGATGTTCAAACGTTGGGTTCACCAAAATGAAATATTGGAAAATAAGTTCACCAAAATGAAATATTGGAAGAATATGGTAATTGGCAAGGGTTTTGTGTGTGTGATGGACCTATTTTCCTTTATTTCATTAGGAAATGAGATCCACACAAAGAATTGACTTACAACCCTTAGGTGAGTCAACTCAATGAAGGAATCTACTGATTTCCTTATGATTGAGGATGGGGGTATCAACCCGAACAACACTTTTGGGAGGAAAACTAAAAATATAGTAAATCGACTCAATTATGCCCATTCAAACTTGAATCATCAATTTAAAGCATAATACAGACAGAAACAACAAACTTCCGGTAGGTCTGGAAATGGTAGAATGATGTGTACCTATCACCAAAATGCATTTTCGGGAGGCTAATTGGGACTCATTTGCCCATAGGCGAATGGGTCTTTTTGCAGAGGTTTTGCTCACCTTTCAGGATTCTCTGGTGTCAGTTTGTAGTTTTTGTTTGTTCCGGGTTTCAATGTCGGATAGTCGGAAATAAGGTCTATAGGTGAGATTCCGTGAATCGACAACTATGTTGACAACTTTTTGCAACTTTGAGGTCTTTAATCTTTCTTCAACTTATAAACTTGCACATTTACAATGAGGAGGAAAATATTTGTTTTTGGTGGATGGGGGTTCGCTTTGGTAATTAAAAACCTTGAATTGAAATGATGGAACATGAAAGGAATGATGAATGAACAGTGCTATGTTGCAACTCACCAAACCCTTGAATAAACCTTTGGAGGATTGAAATCTTGATTTTGATCTTGCATGAAATGGCTTCAATGGATGTGGATCTTGATGTTTGAATCTTGACTTCAATCTTTGACTTTGATCTTTGAAACCTACATCACAATGTTAGCTTCAAAAACATGCATGATTGCAAAAGACCTTGACATGATGCTTGAGATCTTGATTGTTGCAATAAATCATTGATAAATCTGCTTTTGAATGTCATTGATCATAATCTTTGCTCTTGTGAAATTTTCCTTCTTGCTAGATGATAATTGTTAGACTTGAGTTGATAAAAAGACCTTGTACTTATAGGTATCTATCCTTAATTTCCCAAAAATTGAACATCACAAGCCGAAATTGAAATTTGAATTTAGAGACAATAAAATACCACCAAAAACATATTTTAAATTTTGGTTCAAAGGCCTAGGGAGGAACCATTCGCCCATGGGTGAATGGGTCCCAGGTCCCTATTCTTGGAACATACATTGCTCAAGGTAATTACTTATGTGTTGGCATTGATTGTTGCTAGGTTTCCCTTTTGGAAAATGTAATTTATTACGCTTGTACATGTAAAATAGGGCTTATTAAGGCATAATTAAGTCCAATTTAATTGAGGGGACCCAAACAAAGTGTGAAAATGTAAAGGAGTACATTTTCCTACACTACACGAGCAAAATGGAGGAGGATAAAAGCAAGGAAAATAACAAAGTGGAAGCAATTGCCTACCCATTACCAAGTTGATATGCTGAACCAAGTACAAAAGATCAAGAGGAAGAAGAAGATTTTACCTCTGAAAGTGAGAACGGAGATTTTGAGGATCTGGACATCATCAAAAGTAGGAGCATCTCCAGACAACTACTCAATTCCTAGATCCAATAAAACACGAAAAGAAAAAGAAGGTCAGAAAATCAAATAAGCAGAAAAGAGAGGAATTTGCACACGAAAAGGGCCTAAAGAGTATCATGAACTATGTAAAGGAGAAAAAGGGAGGAGAGCACTCCAAACAAGAGGAGCCATGAAACTAATGACATGGAATGTTAGGGGTTTGAATGCCCCTAAGAAAAGGCGTTTGATAAAGTGTCAGATAGAAAAAATAGATCTGAACATCATACTGTTACAAGAAACGAAAATAGAAGATGTGAATAAAAGGATAATTCACATAGGAGGATTGGAGGAATCTTTTCGAAAGGCATATGGCACAACAGGTGGATTGGGGATTCTTTGGAGATCCAATTTGGTTTTTGTGCACATAAAGGATAAAGAAACCAATTGGATGTTATGTCAAGCTAAACGCTTGAGAAGCAATATGAAATTCTATGTACTCAACATCTATGGCCTAGTTAGAAACTTTGAAAAAGAAACCCTATGGAACTCCTTAAGTTAGAAGGCTTTTGACTTAGGGGGGAAAAGGATAATAATGGGGGGAGATTTTCTCAAGAAAGAAGAAAAACATGCGGGGAACAGAGTTGTATCTGCTTCAATCGAAGCCTTTGGGCGATTCCTAGCACATACCAATCTGCTAGATGCTTAGATGAAGAACGGTGCTTACACATGGTCAAACAAACGACATGGGGAATTCTGCACTAAAGAAAAGCTTGACAGATTCATTTATTCATAGGACTGGTTGGCAGAAAATATGAATCTGGAAGCGGCAATTCCCCCTTTGGTCGATTCAGGCCACCTTCCAGTGAAGCTATCAATCACCGAGGCAGAAAATTACTCAAAATCTTACTGCAAAATGGAGAAGATGTGGTTCAGAAAAGAAGAACTAGTGGAACTTATTGAACAATGGTGGGAATCTGTTCCAAAATATACTGGTACCAAAAGCTTTATCTTTATTAACAAGCTCAAGTACATCAAAAGAAATCTCCAAGAATGGAATCAAGAAGTTTTCAAAAACATTTTCTCTAAAAAAGAGAGGCTCGATAAAGAATTGGAAGAACTAAACAACAAGGTAATAGAAGAGGGAATGTGTCAAGAAGATTACATAAAATAAAAAGAGATAATGGCAGAATATAATGAACTGTTGGCTAGGGAAGAGGAATATTGGAGAACCAAATCAAGGGAACTGTGGCTAAACGAAGGAGATGCAAATACTAAATTGTTTCATAATACAACCAAAATCAATAAAGCGTATAAGCAGATCTCAAAGATTAAGCTTCCAAATGGGAATATAATAGAGAATCCAAGCGAAATAAATGTAGAAGCAATCAGATTCTTCAAATAGCTACTAGCTTCAGAAGGTGATAATGATGCTCTCAATGACGCTAATATCTTATCTAACATCTCGAAGCTAATATCACCAGAAGAAAACTCTATGTTAATTGAACTATTCACAAGGCAAGAAATAAAAAATGCTGCACACCAATTACACCTAGACAAGTCCTCGGGACCAAATGGATTCCTTGCATTCTTCTACCAAAAGTGCTGGCATTTTCTAGAGAAAGAGGTATGGGAAATTTGTGAAGATTTTGGAAGAAAAAGGAAATTTGATAGAGACCCAAATAATACAATGGTGGTCCTAATCCTGAAGAAAGAGAACTGCTCCAATTTTGGTGACTACAGACCAATATCACTTTCCAATACACTTTACAAAATTATATCAAAAGCCCTAGCAAATAGATTGAAGAGAACACTAGAAAAGATAATATTTCCAAATCAAAGTGGATTTACACCAAGAGGAGATATTGTGGACAACACTATATTAGCAAATGAAGCTGTTCATACTATCAATAAAGATAGAATCCCAAGCATGACGATAAAGCTAGATGCAAGTAAAGCATAGGACAAAGTCAGATGGAGATTCTTGATGAGAATTATGGACAAGTTTGGTTTTTGTAAAGAATGGCTTCAAATGGTGTACCAATGCATCTCTTTAATAAGATACTCAATCCTTATCAATAGTACTCCATGTGGGTTCTTTGAAAGTAGGAATGGAATAAGACAAGGGGACCCAATATCCCCATTCCTCTCTGTTATAATGGCTAAAGCCCTCAGTAGGCATATTGCACCCTATCAAATTCAAGGATTGTGGAAAGGAATATAGATTGCTCAAGGTGCAAAAGCTACAACACACCAACAATTTACAAATCATACAGTCTTATATGGAGAAGCTACAATTAGGGAAGTTGAGGCAAAAAGTTATGTATGGAGGAATATATAAGTATTTCATGACAACAAGTAAATAAAGAAAAATCCAAGATTTATTTCTTTTACACAAAGAAAATACTACAAAAAAGAATAGCTAAGATACTTGGATACATTATAGATGAAATCCCATGCAAATATTTGGGGGTTCCCCTTTTCAAAGGTGTCATAAGATTGAGCCTATGGGAGCAGATAATAGAAAAGTGTAGTGAAAAATCCAGGAGTTGGAGGGGAAAATAGTTGACTTTGATGGGAAGGATAACTATGATAAAGGCGGTGCTGTCAGCTATCCCTATATACTTAATATCTTGTATGCAATTAACATCCAAAGTAGCGTCAGGACTAGAAAGCATACTTAAAAAGTTCTTATGGGAAGGATCAAATTGTTGTGACCTTTTCGCACATCACCCCATTCAAAATGGGGACCCCCTAATTTTTGCTCTGTTCCTCATCTTTTGGCATTGGTTTTGTCTCTCTCGTTGTCTCTCTTTCTGTTATCTATCTTTTCGGGGTGTGCCCGCCTTTGAGCTTAAACGTGAGATTTTGGCCAAGTTCATAGATTTAGGGTTTTGAATTTTCTGATCAATTTGTAGTCAAATGGAGTGAATAAGTTGGAATCTGAGCTTCACGTTGCCGTCAGTATGCTTCCAGTAGGTTCCCAACTAAATTTCATCAAATTCTGTCAACTTACTATTTTTAGTAAGTGTGCAATTTAGGGTGTTCTTTCAGCACTTTTGGAGTTTTGATTATTACACTGCATCTAGGACATGTCAAGCTGCTCGTCTGCAAATTTTGAGCCAGAACGGACAACTGTCTATTTTTAGCAAGTTCAACTTCCTGAGCAGATTTTAGGGTTTATATGCAAAATTCTTCAATGCTTGTCTGTAGATTCTTTTTGGGTTTTTTGAAACGTACGCAATGGTATAACATGCAAACCAGGATCAAAATTTTTTCAGAAGCTGCCTTCAGAGGCTATTTTTAGGGTTTGCATGTTGGGGTTTTCAATGCATGTCGAGTGATTCTTTATGGGTTTTTCAAGAGCTACGCAGTGATGTGACATGCAAAGCGAGATGATCAATTTTCAGAGACTTACTATTTTTAGCAGGTACATTCCGGTAGTTGCCCAACGCATTAGAACCACAAACAGGGCTAAGTGCAACAAAAGCAAAGTCAAACGGAGGTCGTTTGATAGGCATGCAAGTCAAATTAAGGTTTCTAGCTTTGGGACCCAAAATGAGGGGTAAAATGCCAGAATTTTCAAAAATCGATGTATCCCATTGCGATCAACATCTTTCAAGCTATCTACCGGTAAAATTTGAAGGCAAACAGAGCACTTACTATTTATAGTAAGGTATTCCAGAAACTGGCTAAAAATAGTAAATCAGCAGCAGGCGCCAGTGTGAACGGGCAAGTCATCCGATGAGCACGTCATTCAAATTTCAAGTCAAACGGAGTTGTGGAGGTCTCAAAAACAGGCAGTTGCTATAAATAGTAAACCACCTTAAGAAATGTGCTATTTTTAGCAGGTCAGCTCAGGAAGGCAGTGTGAATAGGCTAAGTATGTCATGAGGATCCTGTGGTTAAAATTTTGAATCGATCCGAGCTTCAGAAAGGCGAAAATCAAAAGACTTACTAAATATAGTAAATCAGGGGCGAGCAAGCTGAGAAATTTTCTAAGTCTGAAGAAGTTCTTGCTCACCCTGTCAAATGCGCCCAAGATAAGATTGGCTGAAAGATGGAGAAATTTCAAATATTGATAAATCCTGCTCCTACCCCAAGATGCGCCCTCAGCTGGAAGAAGCCATGAGAAATTTTCTAAGGCATGAAGTTAATCCTCCTCTACCTTGAAAATGTGCCCTCATCAATTGGCAGTTGATAAAAAATATTCTAAGTGTTGATTTCATCTTGCTTACTACCTCAAATGCGCCCACTTCAAGGAGGTGGATATGTTTAAAAAGTTTCTAAGGCACTAAGATTCATCCTTCACCACATATGATATGCGCCCATCCTCCTGCCTATGCAAAATGCGCCCATGCTTCAAGAGAGAGTCAAAGAGTCAAAGGGGGTCAAATGCATTGAAAGTGTCAAGTCTACTACATATGCCAAATGCGCCCATCCTCCTCAATGTATGAAATGCGCCCAAGATAAAGGCAAAGCTGATGAAAAATTACCAAGGCGTTGATGTCGAACAAGGTGAAGTTGGTAGGGGAAAGTTACTAAGGCGTGGTGAAAGTCTTCCTTCATGTGCTAAATGCGCAAAGTCCAAGATGAATGTTAAGTGGGGTCCAAAGTATCCCAAGGCGCTTAGACTTATATCCTCCATGACATATGAAATGCGCCCAAAGTACATGCTGAGGATAAAATTTAAATGGAGAAAATTTTCTAAGTCAAAATTTATATTCCTCCTTGACACTAAAATGCGCCTATAATAGTGATTTTACTTAAAATTTTTTCTAAGGAACAAAATTTCACCTCTAGGAAAAGTACGCCCAGACTTGAGAAGATGATGAAATTTGTTCAGGCATGAATAAAGTTGGCAAGGATGAGTTAGAAAATGTCAGCAACGTGAGGTTGATGCAAATTTTCATGACAAAGCAAGAAAATATGCCCAGGGGTGAAGAATTGGATTAAATTTGATAAAAAATGTTTTTTCTAAGGTTGAAATTCAAAAAATTAAATGTACCCATTTGTTTGTAGACCCATGGATTCGACGCCTTCTGAAGGGAATTTTCTTTTGGGTATTGGACGTCTGCGATGGGGAATGGATTTTAAGGTCTTACACAGCTTGCCAAGGATTCCGTGGTGAAGATTTTTGATGGGCACCAGATTGATAAATTTTCTAAGGGGAAAATTTAAAAATTTTCTAAAGCAAGGAATAAATGATGTTTTGAAGATAAAATGCCTAAAGTGATGAATTTGAAATTGAATGACTAGATGATTTTTGATCAAGTTCCTGATGAAAGCAATTTTCTCGAGCCAGAGTTGGATGAAATGTCAGAGTGAACACATCAGCCGGTGAAATGAAAACGAAAGCTCAAGTCTCCAAATGCGCTCTAAGGGGGATGAATGATAATGCAAAAATATTCTAAGGCAAGAGAAATTTAAAGGCAAAAGTTGTGCTGGAGGAAAACGATGAACCCTATCAGATGAAGAGATCACTCAAACCTCAAAGATCAGAGCATGAAAATAAGATGAGTAAGGTAAATTTATATTATGAAGTGTTTTGATGTTCTTCCTTTTTGTTTGTTTTGCAGGATGAATGTCGAGGCCAGAGCACGATGACTTGAAGTGATGAAGCACGATGATATTACAACCTTTGAAGGGAGATAAAGTTATCAGTTTCAAGCTCTTTCGCAAGATCTCGGTTGCACCCAAAACATGAAAGAAGAAAAGTTGCAAGAAATGGCTAAGTGTTCGAGTTTCTCCTCAAAGACCCAATGTGCACCCAACACATCAACAGGTAGATAGTGAGGAAGAAATGCACGAATCCAAGATAAAAAAAAATGATCAAGTCCAGGATTGGAAAAGATGAAGGCCCAAAGGTTAGAAATGATCCTCAAGTACTTCAAGGTTGAAGAACAACATTAAAGAGGAAAATCATCATCAAGCAGAAGAATGAGGTTGCAGTCTTGGAATTTCAAAATGAGAACGTGCATGCCATGCCAGAAGTTGAAGCTGTTTGATCAAATCTGCAGTCAAGAACAAGAACAGTGTGAACGCATTTCAAAACAGGAATCTTCTAGAAGATGGTGGCCATTAATTGCTCATTTATTACCCCACTCTTCTTTGTGGCAGTTTTTAGGGTAAATCTTGTTTAGGGCTGAGGTGGCTCGATCTGAGCCATCCAGCCGATTGTAATTTGAGCCGTCCATTGGACTTGGCTAGCTATATAAAGGGGCATCCCCCCTCATTTGTACCTTAGTAGAGTTAGACACTAAATCAGACTAGAGAGTAGAGCAGAGAGACTCTAGTTGTAATAGCTTAGCATAGCATAGTTTGAAGGAAAAGGAAAGTTTTCCCTTGAAAACTTTATAAGAGATTGTTGTGAAAACTATTATAATAAAAGATTTTTCATTGAATGGTGAATTCATCTTCGCTATAAGCAGCTAGCAAGGTTTCTTCATCCCTTCTACTTCAAGTAGCATAATTTCATTTTCATGCAAGTAGATGTTAGTTGTGGATTCGTGGTGTTAGTCAAGGCAGCTTCATTTTGATCCATACCACTAGCAGCTTGCTGACGGCAAGTTTGCCTTGTGTGGTCAACTAGAAAGCATTTCAAACTTAACTTTGATTGTGATTCATGTGTTTGTATGCGTCGTTTTGATGGTATTGTTACCCAATTTTCACCTACGGACTCAATTAGGAAGGATAAATTATGTTTCAGATGTTCTTGAAGGCCAAATGGGGGCATTTGCATCAAGGGTTAGATCACACATCTGATGCTATTTCACAAGGAGGTCTATTGGAGAGCTTCGCCTCAGTCAGATTTGGCATAAAACTCATCAGAGAGGAAAATTGGCAAGACCCTCTTGTTGTCTTGCCGAGTAGCAGTGCATTAGGAATATACTGGTCGACTAGACAGTTTAATCGCCATGGGTTGCTATAACTCTCGCCGACCATTGCACATAAGGCTAGGCTCGCCAAAAGTTTTGCCTTCGGCATAAGGTCCTGTCGACAGGGGTGGGGTCTCGTCGAACAAAAAGGGTCCGAGCTCGCCAAGAGATAGAGGCTTCGGTGTGAGGTCTTCCCGACCAGTGAAAGTCACGTTGAAAGTTGTTCACCAGGGCTGGCGTCGGGGAGAAGGGTTCACAAGCACTGAGAGGTCTCGACGAAAAGAAGTGTCATCGCGAAGAAAGAAAGGGCCTTGTTGTAACATCTTGGCGACCGAACGAAGTCTCGTCGAAACGGGATGCCTTCAGTGTAATCTAGGGGCTTCGGTATAACGTCTTGACGAAAGGCTGAAGTCTTGGCGACAGGGGCTAGCGAGGGGGGAGAAGTCTCACCGATAGGGTAATGTGTCATCGACAGGAAAGGACGTCTCGGCGAAAGGAGACATCATCGGCGTGAGGTCTTGCCGATCAACCGCAATCTGGCCGAAATGAAATAAGCTCTCGTCAGGACAAGGAGGCCTCGCTGAGAAATCTTGCTGACTCGATAGGGTCTTGCAGAAGTAAAGTGAGCTCGGGGCGAAAGAAAGGAGCTCGGGGAGATGTCTCGGCGACTAACAAATGTCTCAGCGAAAAAGAGTGCCTTTGCCAAGAAATGAAGACCTCGCTATGAGGTCCCGTCGACACATGGGTGTCTCGCCGACGGAAGGCACAGCGGTATAATGATAGGGGTTCGGCGTGAGGTCTTCCCGACTTGCCAGTGTCTCACCGAAAGAAATCTTTGAGCCCGGAGAGGTGGTTTGTGTTCGCCAGAGGTCTCACTGATGCGAAAGATCATGCTGACATAGATGACATCGCCATAACGTCTGGTCGTCGGAGTGATGTCCTGCCGATAGCAGGGTGGTCTCGGCGAAATGAAATGAGTTCAGAGGGAAGTCTCCCCGACCCGATGGTGTCTGGACGACTAACAAAGGTCTTGGCGAAAGTTGTGCCGTAGCTATGATGTCTCCTCGACTTGTAAAAGTCTCCCTGACAATGAGATGAGTTCGCCGAAGGATATTGCCTTCGGCAAAAGGTTTTCCCGATAGTGATTGTCTCGGCGACCACTGTGGATATCGGTATGATTTTTTGCCTTCGCAATGAGGTCCTGCCGACCTGATAATATCCCGGCGAAATGGAGATCTCGGCGAAAGGTCTCACCGACCAAGAAGGGGTCTTGTCGAAATGAAATGAGCTCAGAGAGAACGGAGGAGCTCGCCATGATGTCTCGCCGACTGGTGATACTCTCGCTCGACATGATGTCCTGCTGACAAGTGAGGTCTCAGCGATGGAAAAAGATATCGGTATGACTAATGGAGCCCACTATGACCTCTTGCTGATGAATGTTTGTCTTGCCGATGGTGTATATGATAGCATAGGACTCTTGGCACTCTCTATGACTCTTGCCGAATGCGGGTGTCTGGGCGATGAAATGTGCATATCGGTATAACTCTTGCAGCTCGATATGAAGTCCTGCCGACAGTCCCAAGCTATGCCGACCGTCCTGTGAAGTATACTCGCATTAGGGAGACACGATTAGTGTCTCACCGACATGCGATGTTGTTTGAGGGACCTTTTGACCGTCTGGAATCTACGGGGCATGAGTTCGACCAATCAGATGGGAGCTAAGGATGCACCATGAGCCGTTTGACTGCCTGACTCCCCCCTGTGGACGAGATCGACAGAGCATAAACAACGTGTATCTGCTCTGAGAATAAAGCGATGAATCAGATTGATATCCAAAAGGTGTCATTGAGCAACAGAAGGGCGGAAACTGCAGGGACTGCTGGGATGTCAACTGGCAAGGGTCGATAGACATTAATGATAATGCTTTAGAGCATTCAAAGCGGCTCTAAGGGAGGTTTGAGAGTGGACACGGAGGCCAGAAGTAAATGCTGTATTCCAAAAGATCTAAGGACTTCTCCTGAGGGCGATCCTTCATATCGACATGGACAGCAGAGACACACTTAAATGTAGCATTAACTTCGTTTTAAAAGATCTAGGGGTAGATCTTTTCTGAAGACTGATATTTTTGTAAGCCCTAAGGGCAGGGGCCGACACTCTTTGTATATATGGCATTTTTGCCTTTTTTGTAGTGAGTTCTTACTTGCATATTCTTCTGCTTTTGTGACTTCTGTGAGTCCTTAGAGGAGAATACTGAGTTTTGTAACTCATTTATAGACATTGCATGTACAGTTTCACCTTTGGAGATCAATAAAGAAAGCAACTTCTGCCTTCTCAGTTATCTGTTTCATTGAGTGTGTTGAATGATTGATAAATTTACATGTGAGTTTCTTTTATTCCTTGTTAATTGTCTCATTAATAGCACTTTTAAGCAGAGGAGATGTGTATATTGCAAGTTATAGGTTATGTTAGTGATGCAAACAGTTTTAGTTGTGAGGAGAATTTATCATCCTTCTAGGACTGCATGTATTGTATCTTTCTTATGAAACATTTATGCAATATCATATGAGTATTGAGTTGTGCATATCAGCTTTCACTAGTTGATTGAAAATTGTGTGTTAAGCAGCTGTTCATGTTTGAACAAATTTGGTGTATCACTATAGAGTTTAGTTTTATTTTTATGCACTCCTCCCTTTCCCTTTACAGAATCAGTAGTTAGGTGACACCATAGGAAGCCGGCCTTCTCCGGAGGTTGACCTCTGTTTACAAGAAACCCACATCTTTAGAGGTCTTCCCATGTTACACTGAGGTGTTGAACATCAGATTCAACAGGGTGCAATTTTCTTCGTTTTGCCGGACTTGGGATTGGAACTGAAACCGAACTTGGAACTTTTCCAAAAGTTCCAGTTCCTGTTTCTGTTTCGGTTTCGATCCCGGTTCCGCCCTTCTTTTCTTTGCTTTTTCGCTGTCGGTGGTCGGGGGATGTCTCCTCCTCTTTGTTCTTCCTTGTGTTTTTCTTTCTTCCTTCGTGCCTTGAATGTTGATGGGGGCGGGATCGGAACGAAATTCGAACTTGAAACTTGATGAAAGTTTCAGGTCCGGATTTGGTTCCGGTTTCGGTTCCACGAGCTGTTTGGTTTTGCCCCCGTTTCGACTTCGGTCCCGTATGCAATATCATATGAGTATTGAGTTGTGCACATCAGCTTTTACTGGTTGATTGAAAACTGTGTGTTAATCAGTTGTTCATGATTGAACAAATTTGGTGTATCGCCATAGGAGTAATTTTCAATTTTTATGTTCCTTCTCCCTTTACCTCACAAAGATTAGTAATTAAGTGATATTACCAGTTAGGAGCCGGCCTAATCCGGAGGTTCATTTCAGCTTTAGGTGACCCACAGCCTTGAAATGATCCCATGTTTCTCTAGAAAGCTCAGTTTTTGTAACTTTGCATAGGGTGCAATTTTTAGAGATAACAGTTTTGGCACGCTTGGTGGGACATGGTTAGTTTTAAATTCTTTAAGTCTTGCTGTTTTGATGTATTGACAGTGAGCTAATAGCCTTTTAGCGGTCGTTTTTAAGCATATCTGGCGACTTTGCGTGGAGGAAAGGATCAATGTGTTTATTTATATGAAAAAAATAGAAACTAGAAGTTCAAAAGCTGTAGAGTTTCTACATTTATCTCCTCCAAGAAGAAGAGGGAGAACTCTTAGAAGGATTGTCCCTTCTCTTAGAGTTCAGTCAACACCACCTGGTGTTAGTGACAAGACACTATTTTCATACGAAAGGAGAAGAAGAAGAGACCCTCTAGCTAGGCGTTCAACATCTCCTACTCTTAGAACAAAACCTTCTGCCTCCTCATTCGGGGTTTTCAATTGTGCAACAAATAGTATTTCTATTACAGCAATTACTTCTCAGCCAAGTTCAAGTTCTGCTTCAGCAAGCATACCAACGCATTCCAGCTCAATGGCAGCACCAAGGGCCTTTACTTTCGTACCGTTCAACTAGGGTAGTCCCCTTAATCTAGCGCAACATGATGACATTCCATTGGCAGTGTTAAAAGGGTTACCAGAGTTTACTGGAGAAGGACAAGTAACACCTTTTGAGCATATCAGGGATGTGGCAGCATTGTGCAATGTGCACCATGTGACACAAGAAAATGTAGCTATGAGATTGTTCGCTGCATCTTTCAAGAAGAAGGCGTTGGAATGGTTTAGAAGCTTGCCAGTGGGTTCTATAAGAACATGGGATGAGCTTGGTGATGAATTTACCAGATTTTTTGAGGAAAAATTTGATTACCTGTCTTTGGTAGAGTAGTTAACAACCATCAAAAGAGCCCCACAAGAACAAATGGTGGACTTCAATATCTGATTTCAAAAAACTTGGAACAAAATACCTACTACGGTAAGGCCTTCTGCTGATTATGCATTCTTATATTATTTGAAAAGTTTAAATAGTGATATCTCAGTCATGATACAGTCCATGGGATCTCTTTATCAGTTGGCCTATCCATAAAAAGGAGGCGTTTTGGGGTCAAATATCGCAGGCGGCTCCATCAATCCTAATTTGGAATATTTCGAAAGAGCATAATAGAAGATTTTTTCAGAATAAATCAAAGGATGTAAATGAAGTGTTGCAGATGATTGAAAATGTAGAAACCCTTGTTTCCCCTAAACTCTGAATCTGACCGTTTTTTTGTTTGTTTGCGTTTTTTAGTGTTTTTTGGGTTTTTGTGCAATAAAGAGATAATGCGATTTTTGAAAGAAATTGATATAAAAATCTTAAACTAATACAACGCTTCCAGATCTAGCCTAAATATACTCAGAAAGCAATACTATTGTTTGTATTATTATTCCACTGCCTTTACAATAAGAAATCTCAGATCTACAGGCTAGATAAGATAAAATATTAACCAAATGAACCTGATTTGCAGCAAGCATGAAACTGATATAGAACTGGTACGACTGCAATAAATGTCTCTTTCTCCCTCCGTCCAATGATCTGAATGGATACCAGATGCAAGGGCGCCACTACTGGTGAAGACTGGAGACCAAATAAAGAAGCGTCTTTCTCAAGAAAGAAAGTACGACTTGTGAGAAGGTACGGCCAGGTACATAAAAGTACGGCCTCTAAAACAGCAGCATGAAATAAAGGTACGACCTTTGACTTGAATGCCAGATCTTGACCAAAAGGTGCGCCAATGTGAGAAACCCCTTTCCTGATGATTTCTTGATCAAAACCCTGATGTGATTTCACCTGTGATGCTCTGTAACTTCTTCTGAATGAAGAAATCCCTCTGCCTGGCAATAAATCGGAAGATATTTCACAACCTCTGAATTGCTTTCACTGGAGATGGCTCGTTCCCCAATGCTCTGAGATTGAAACCCTTGGCTTTCGTGCTTTGGACGAAACTTGATCAATTTTCAATAACTCAATAACATAATGAGCTTGAATTTCAATGCAAAACCTTATACTCTCTGAAAAGTGCGATTTCCTTAAAAATAGGGACCATTAAAATAATTTGAACTTTTCTTTTAATTAATTCCATAGTCTCCGGTGAAATTTTTAATTATAAAATATAATTAAAACGTCCCCTTCCATGATGGGCGACCCCTTCAGCCAAAATCACTTAAGTTATAATATTTAAAATATTATAACTTTTATAATATAAGCTCCAAAAATTAATATTTAATTAAATCAATTAAATATTAATATCTCTCTCAATATTTACCCGATGCATGAACCGTCTGAAGCTGACAACTAAAGAAGTGATTCTGCACGTGATCAATCCATACTGCTAAAAATAGCAGGGTCCCTCGCTGAGTGCCAAATACTGCTAAAAATAGCAACTCCAGGTAAATAGTGTCCGAATGAACCCGAACGAAAGCCAACTGATAAAAATCTGACAACCGAAGCCAAGCCAAGCTCCGTCAAGACCCTCTATCCATCCCCGCTCCCGGCCCTCAGTGCATAATAGGCTTTGTGCTCTGAGGGTATCAACTAGAAGGGGACATGACAGTCCGCCCCTCCTGAAATTGCTTGTCCTCAAGCAATCTCAACTCCGGATGCTGCAGAATATCCTCGCTCTCCCAAGTAGCATCCTCCACAGGCAAATCTCTCCATTTCACTAGGTATTTCCTGATAGTCCTCCTACGCAACTGTCTCTCTCTGTACTCCAGGATAGACTCAGGTACTAAAATCAACTTTCCCTCATCATCTAAGGGAGGTAGAACTGCAGAAGGTACCACACGGTGTCCCAACGCCTTCTTGAGACATGATACATGAAAAACATTGTGTACCCTGCTCTCTGCCGGAAGCTCAAGCTCATAAGCCACCTCTCCAACACGCCTCAGGATCCTGAAAGGATCGTAATACCGTGGCTTAAGCTTCTCTGACCCACTCTTCCTCAGAGTAGACTGACGGTAGGGCTACAGCATAAGATAAACCATGTCACCCACCTCAATGCCTCTCTATTCTCTTCTGATCTGCGTACTGCTTTTGCTGATTTTGTGCCTTGGCAATATTCTCCTTGAGAGCCCTCATAGTATCCTGACTCTCCTGCAACAAGTCTCCAACACTCAGCACTCTACTGTCACTCAGTAGGAAATCCAGAAAACTCGATGCCTCATAACCATACAACGCCATGAAAGGGGACATCTGAATGGTCATATGGAATGTCGTGTTATAACAGTACTCGCACAAGTGAATCCATTTGACCCATGCATTCTGCTGCCCTGCAATATAATTTTTGAGGTAACCTTCCACCCACTTATTCACTATCTCCGTCTGCCCATCTGTTTGCGGGTGGTAACTGGTGCTCGGTGTAAGCTCGATCCCACAGAGTCTGAATACCTCCTGCCAAAAGTGACTCAAGAACCGACTATCTCTGTCGCTCACTATGCTCCGAGGCAACCCATGTAGTCTGAATACCTCACGAAAGAAGACCTCTGCTACCTGTGTAGCTGTGTAGGTAGTGGTAATCGGAAAGAAGTGGGCATACTTCGTTAGCCGATCCACAACTACATATATGCAATCTTGCCCTTGGGCTTTAGGCAAGCCCGTAATAAAGTCCATCGACAGGCATTCCCACTTCCTGTCAGGAATCGGAAGTGGTTGCAATAATCCTGCCGGGTACGTGTTCTCCTGCTTGTTCTACTGACAAACAGGGCACTCACGCACATACTGAAGAACATCTGCCTTAAGTCCTTTCCATGTGAATCTCTCCCGAATCTGTCTATAGGTTTTGAAATACCCAGGATGTCCTGCTGTAGGTACGTCATGAAAGGCTCGCATGATAATGTTCTTCATCTCTGAACCTGGAACCAAATAAATCCTGTTCTTGTAAATGATCAAGTCATTTACAAGCATGTATCTAGTATCAATTATTGATCCCTCAACGATGCTGGATGCCCATGTATCCTTGGCATACTCTGCCATAATCATATGCCTCCAATCCTCTGAAATGTGAACCATAGAGCTCAAATGAGGCCTGCGTGAAAGAGCATCAGCTACTACATTCTGTGTACCCTTGATATACGAGATATCAAAGTCATAGGCCTGCAATTTACTAACCCACTTCTGCTGACGATCATTGAGATCTCGCTGCCCTAGGAAGTGTCTCAAACTGTTGTGATCAGTTTTGATGCAAAATTTGCTGCCAACAAGATATTGCCTAAATTTTGCTAAGGCATGCATTATAGCGAGCATCTCCTTGTCATAAATGCTGTAGAGTCTCTCTGGCCCTCTGAGTTTACGACTCTCATACACAATAGGGTGCTTGTCTTGCATAAGCACCGCTCTAATGCCCTCACCTGATGCATCGCACTGAAGCTCAAAAGGCTTCGAAAAGTCAGGTAGTGCCAACACCGGGCATGTAGTCATCAACTCCTTAAACCTCATAAAACATTCCTGTGCCTTAGGAGTCCAACAAAAAGCACCCTTCTTCAACAAATCTGTCATCGGGGCTGCATGACGTGAATAACCATTCACGAATCTGCGATAGAATCCACACAAACCTAGAAATCATCGCAGCTATGTAAGGTTTGCCGGAGTCGGCCAATCTATAATAGTGCGGATCTTTTCAGGATCCATCCGCACTCCCTCTGCACTGATGATATGACCTAGATATAACAATTCGGTCATCCCCAAGTCACATTTGGATTCCTTGGCGTACAAGGACTCCCTCTCTAGAATACTGAGCACGGTCTCCAGATGAGCCAAATGCTCTTGCCAAGTCCTGCTGTAAATAAGGATATCATCGAAAGAGACCAACACAAATCTCCTCAGTAGTGAATGAAAAACCCTGTTCATGGTGGACTGAAAAGTAGCTGGCGCATTAGTGAGCCCAAATGGCATCACCACAAACTCGAAGTGCCCATAATGACAACGGAAGGCTATCTTCTCTATGTCTTGCTCACGAACCCTGATCTGATGATATCCTGACCTTAAATCAATTTTAGTGAAGTAGCATGCACCATGGAGCTCATCAATAAGCTCGTCTATACGAGGTATTGGATACCTGTTTTTGATAGTCCTCTTATTCAGGACTCTGTAGTCAATGCACATGTGTAGGGTGCCATCCTTCTTCTTTACCAAAACAACTGAAGAAGCGAATGGTGATTTGCTAGGTCGAATGTGACCCATAGCAAGTAACTCCTTGATCGTTTTCTCGATCTCATCTTTCAGCCGCTTGGGATGTCTATAGGGCGTAATCATAACGGGCTTTGCGCCCTCCTCAAGCTCAATAATATGCTCAATGCCCTTGTCTGGAGGTCTCCCTGGTGAAATATCATTGAATACCTTATCATGCTTGATTCTCAACTGCTGTATGTCAAGATGATATTCAGTCTTCTGCTGTCCCTCTTGTATAGGTGCCAAAGTGCACTCGGCAGCCCACTCTACCATGTCGTGTCGCATGAGCCTCTCCATCCGACGAAAAGAAATTGTTTTGATGTTGCTGTCCCGAATTGCCTTTAGGATATGCGTCTTCCCATCAACATCAAAACGGATCTCCATGTCCTTGAGACGAAGAGTGACTTCCTCAAGTGAATGAAGCCACTTCATGCCCAAGACCAAATCAATATCTCCCATGTTAACTACGTAGTAATCAGCCTTGAACTCATAATTGTTCAAGCGTAAAGGGAGATCCTTAATCATGCGTTCACACCTAAGAGTGTAACCATCGACCACCTTAACCTTAATGCCCTCGAACTCCTCAGTGATGAGTCCTCGTTTCTCAACAAATCTAGTATCGATGAAATTGTGGGTAGCTCCTGTATCAGGAAGGGTAATGACCCTCTGTCCTGCCAACACTCCACGAATCCTGAATGAGCCCTCCTGTTGAATGCTAGATAGGCGTGCCTCCTGTATCTGAAGCTCTGACTCTGTCTCTGCCTTAGGCTCTGAAGCCTCTGACTCTGACTCCCCAGAACTCTCCTGCTGTTCAGAATTTTCTGATTCCGAATCCTCGTAGTACGCCCACATCACTCGATTTGCCTTGCCCTTAGGCCTCAAAGGACAATCGTGATTGGCGTCATAGGGACCTTTGCAGTAGAAACAAAGCTTCTTCCTGCGTAGATCATTAAGAGCCTCTCGATCCAAAGGTGGTGTTGCTGATTTACCTTTCGAATCGTTCTTAAAATCTGTTTTTTCTTTATTAAAATCAGACTTCTCTCTGTTTTTGTTAAAGCCCTTATTGTCCCTGAAAGAAGAAGAACCTCGGGAGTTGAATCTAGTAGACGGTGCTGCCAACTCCATACTACGTGCCTTCTTCATCACTTCCTGTAACGAAGGAGGATCGAAGGCTTTGATCCAACCTCTCAATGGCTCTGTCAAACCCTCCATGAAAAGCACTACCAATCGCCTCTCTGAAATATTCAGAACCATAACTGATAACTTCTGAAAGTCACCAATATAAGACTCCAAACTGCCACTCTGTCGTAACTGAGCCAAGTCTCAGAAGTAGGATTCTGGATCCTTCCTGTCAAACCGCTCCACCAATCTGTCAACAAACTCCTAATATGATGTGATCCGGTCATGCTGTAGTGTCACCATCCCGTGGTGCCACCAGTCGTAAGCCACCCCCTCAAGATGTAGTGTCGCATATCGGATAGCATCTCTCTCAGCCATCGGACGCAACGTGAGGAATGTATCTAGCTTACTAATCCAGGCCTGTGCTGTGACCTTACCACTACCATCGAACATCGCTAGATTGAGCCTGTTTGTTGCATGCTTCAGATCATTATTCTGGTGTCTAGATCTCCAATCTTGTCGACCTCTGTGATGCTCTCTCCTCTGCGTAACAAATCTGTCAAAGGAGATCCTCTCTCTAACCTCAGGTGGTACTAACTCCCACTCCTCGTTCGCTGCCATAAGTGTGTCTGTGAACAACTCCTCATGCTCCTCACCTGCCATAGCCTCATCGGCTTCCTGTCTCACAAACGTAGGCCTCGTGGGCCTGTCCGCTGTTTGCGAAGTAGTCCTAAGTGCTCTCCGTGATCCTGCATCACTCCTGTCATCGTCACGATGTGGTGATGGTCTCCTCGGAGTACCCAATCTCTGAAGTGCTACTGTCAACTGCTGCAACACATCATTAGACTGCCGTTGACCTGCTCGTAAATCTCTTAGAGCGAGTAGAACCTCTGCATCGTCCTGATCCCTAGGGTTTTGAGGGATCTGTGTTCTAGGATTATCTGTTTTGTCAGCCATATTTCCCGGCTGCCTGTTCAAACCCTGTTGCCTGTCAATCAAGGCTCGCCTGCGTGTATAATACCTGTGTGACCCAACCTCTTCTGGCTGCATAAGAGTGCTAAACCCTCAGGATGGCAGGATTTAGCTCTGATACCACTGTAGACACCCTTGTTTCCCCTAAACTCTGAATCTGACCGTTTTTTTGTTTGTTTGCGTTTTTGACTGTTTTTTTGGGTTTTTGTGCAATAAAGAGATAATGCGATTTTTGAAAGAAATTGCTATAAAAATCTTAAACTAATACAACGCTTCCAGATCTAGCATAAATATACTCAGAAAGCAATACTATTGTTTGTATTATTATTCCATTGCCTTTACAATAAGAAATCTCAGATCTATAGGCTAGATAAGATAAAATATTAACCAAATGAACCTGATTTGCAGCAAGCATGAAACTGATATAGAACTGGTACGGCTGCAATAAATGTCTCTTTCTCCCTCCGTCCAATGATCTGAATGGATACCAGATGCAAGGGCGCCACTACTGGTGAAGACTGGAGACCAAATAAAGAAGCGCCTTTCTCAAGAAAGAAAGTACGGCCTGTGAGAAGGTACGGCCAGGTACATAAAAGTACGGCCTCTAAAACAGCAGCATGAAATAAAGGTACGACCTTTGACTTGAATGCCAGATCTTGACCAAAAGGTGCGCCAATGTGAGAAACCCCTTTCCTGATGATTTCTTGATCAAAACCCTGATGTGATTTCACCTGTGATGCTCTGTAACTTCTTCTGAATGAAGAAATCCCTCTGCCTGGCAATAAATCGGAAGATATTTCACAACCTCTGAATTGCTTTCACTGGAGATGGCTCGTTCCCCAATGCTGTGAGATTGAAACCCTTGGCTTTCGTGCTTTGGACGAAACTTGATCAATTTTCAATAACTCAATAACATAATGAGCTTGAATTTCAATGCAAAACCTTATACTCTCTGAAAAGTGCGATTTCCTTAAAAATAGGGACCATTAAAATAATTTGAACTTTTCTTTTAATTAATTCCATAGTCTCCGGTGAAATTTTTAATTATAAAATATAATTAAAACGTCCCCTTCCATGATGGGCGACCCCTTCAGCCAAAATCACTTAAGTTATAATATTTAAAATATTATAACTTTTATAATATAAGCTCCAAAAATTAATATTTAATTAAATCAATTAAATATTAATATCTCTCTCAATATTTACCCGATGCACGAACCGTCTGAAGCTGACGACTAAAGAAGTGATTCTGCACGTGATCAATCCATACTGCTAAAAATAGCAGGGTCCCTCGCTGAGTGCCAGATACTGCTAAAAATAGCAGCTCAGGCTAAAAGTGTCCGAATGAGCCCGAACGAAAGCCAACTAGTCAAATACTGACAACTGAAGCCAAGCCAAGCTCCATCAAGACCCTTTATCCATCCCATCAGCCTACAAGGGTCGCATAATAGGCTAATCCTGTGCTCTGAGAGATGTCAACTAGAAGGCGACATGACATAAAACAACATATTTGAATGGATGAATTTTCATATCAAATTGTAGAGGAAAGCAAAATTTTCAAACTGGGATGACTAACTTATGAAAAGATGGAAAACATTAAAAGTTTCCCCCTTTTTTCAATTTGCATCAAACTCCAAAGCTAAAAGAATAAAAGAAAAATAGATGCCTCTTCCAAGGGGAAGATTGAAATTAAATACTGATGGAGCATCCAAGGGAAACCTTGGTTTGTTCAGTGTAGGATGCCTAATACGTAACGAGGAAAGTAATCTAGTTGCAACGCTATCAATAAAACTGCCTGCAATAACAAATAATACAATTGAGATTGAAGGTATATTGGATGGACTATAATTGTGTAAAGAGAAAGGCCTAAAAAATACAGAAATAGTGTAATGCCCCCTTTTGAGAAAACCCTAATTCTCGCCCTAGAAATACAAGCCGATGCAGTTATGGTCAATTAAATGCTTTAAGCCGGATAAATCTTGGTTTGGGTCCTACAATCATGTTAGATAATATTGGAATATAATTCACATAATTAGACATATAATAAATGTTTATCTATTCATATCATGCAAACATCTAAGTAACGTAAACCACATAATGTTTATAATTCGCATCGGGAGTTGGATCATAAGGGAAGGTGGATGAGAAGCACGATAGGTCCGCTTGAAGCTATCACACCAAGCCCAAGAGTGCATATACCATCCCGCCTTGTCCCTCAAAAGGTGCACTTAGACATCCCACATGGGGTGGTCTACTTGGTGGACAACTTGTATCTTCATTCCCTACCTTTGCTACCTTATCCATTCTTCTTATGCCTGAAACTTCCTTAATTTCATCTCAACCACCAATCCATGTGGAGGTTGGGAAGTAGGGCTTACCATAGGCAGCCCATAGACACCCTCTCCTAAGCCCAAGAGTAGATATCACCCCCTTGGCTCCAAGTGGCGCACATAGACATCCATCAAGGAGTGGCATACTTAGGAGGACATGTAGTATTTGCTCAACCTACTAGTATTTTCTTCCTTGCTCCTGCCATGGTTATTCGATGAGAATAGGAAGTATAAATAACAAAATATATACAATAATCATGATAGAGCATATCACAAGAATAATAAATACAAAAATATATATATATATATAATTTCATACAATAGTTATGATAGAGCATACCACAAAAATAATAAATATAAATAATTATAATAATGATGTTTAAATGGTAGTTACTTATATTTATATTTTGGTATTTATTCGATTTTGTTCCATCCCTCAGTCTGCGTTGGAGGTTGGCCGTCCTCCTTGATCAAGCCCAAGGGTACCATGTTGGCCTCTCGACTCACGAGTATGGCAGAACCTCCAATTCATCCATCTCGAGGTGAAGTGCTTGATAAGATGCATGAAGGTTGTCCTCTTCAACCAAGCCCAAGAGCATGGAATCGATTTTGGGTCCATTCGGCCTTTCGACCCACAAACATGGTAGAACCTCCAGTTCATCCATTTCGGGGTGGCGTGCTTGATATAAAGAATTTCTAGTCCTTCAACATTTTGTGACTCGAAAGGTTGATTGGCCTCCCTATTTGCAAGATTGTTCTATAAATTCAAAATAGATTGTTAAAGGAATTTGCTAGAATATTTCTAAATAAATACCTCTTAATGAAATGATAAATTTACTCTTAAATGGCTGCCACCAATTATATTCCAAAGAGATTGCCTTATATTTGTATTCTTATTTTCCTTTTTCCTATGATATGTTGAATGATTGTGAGTTGATTGATATTTATGGATTGACAAGTTAATGTTTGAATGATGCTTGAATGACTTTATACTTGAATGAATTGATGATTGAATATTTTGATGATTGAATGATTGATACTTGAATGATTTGATGCTTGAATGATTGATGATTGAATTATGAATTGATTGATCTTTTGATATTTTGATTGCTTGATTTCTTGATCGATAGATGAGCAATGATTGCTGATTGAATGCCAATGAACTGATTTACCTTTTATATCCATTTCTTGAATGAGTCACCACCCTTTACAATAAATGAGTCACCATCCTTCATTATAAATGAGTAACCACCCTTCATGGCTACCTTTTGAGAATACTACTTTATTTTCAAACTGATTGATAGATTTATTCCCCATTGATGATTTCTTCACAAGGAAATGATCCCCCTTTTATATCTTATTATTGAAGGAATCACAACCTTTCACATTAGGAGTCGCATCCTTTCTCACATCATCAGTACTCTTAGAACATAATTTAATTTACGTGCAAAGTCACATAAGGTTCTATTCTCAATTAAATTATTGAATGATGTTTTGGATATCTTTCTCAAATGAAATGCTCTCGCTTTTATATCTCAAGTTTGAGGGAGTCACACCTCTTCACCTCTATTGCCTTTTCAGTAGTTACAACTCTTCATCACTGCATTCGGAGAATAATAATTTAATTTTAAATAAGTTAATTTGTTAGTGCTGCTGTCTATTACTTGAAATTAGTCCTAATAATTCCTCCCTTTCCTTTCCTTCTAGATCTACCTTCCTTATATACCTTATCTTGCTCAAGGGACATAACTCTTCATATGCTGGTTGACCATTCTTAACAACTTAATCTTTATTTAATTCCAGTTTGGTGTAATATTAATTATCTTTATTGATTTTTTTTGAAACTTAGGCTGCAGACATTTAGGAATAAAATGGGACATTACACAAAGTTATTGGAAGAACTTAAAATGTTATTATTAAAGTATTTTAATTTTCGAAAGGGAAAATGAAAAATTGGTTTCTATTTATAAGTGTTGCATTCAATGATAAAGGTTTCCATCAAATTCCAACATTTGAAATGCCTAAGAAAATGTTTCTTTATAATCCAAAAAACATGGTCTGACTCAAACTCCTATGCATAGTAAGATTCCTCCCGTTGCTTTCCTTTGCGGATTAAATTTTAACAATGTAAAGTTAATTTTTTTGTCATATCTAAAATGGATGTATATAATATAAGGTGTGTGACTTGGTGAGTTCTTGTTCTATTATTCATGTTGTCCATTAAATTTTTTTCTAGTAAGTAATTTTCTGAATTGATATGGTTTATTACCTTGGACATAAACAATGATGGTTACTGTTTGCAATAGTAGTTAATATATGAATATGTTTCATGGTTGATTTGTCATTTGTTTATACATTTCAGGATGCTTTTCGTCATCTAAGTGGAGATTGTTGTCATTGGTTCCTTACACATTTTCATACAGATCGTAAGTTTTCTTTATCTTGTGTTCTTTTATAAAGAATGTATTTGAAGAAGGCATTGGTGTCTACATGGAAACTTTAGTTGACTTTCACAATAGGATACTCAGTTTGGTGCATAAAAAACATAAGTGGTGATCCCTTCTCTTGAGAACATGAATTGATAGATTCATACTTATAATTTACATTTGAGAAATGGTTTGTATTTATAAATTTTCTCTATCAGTGTAGTTATGTTTGTAATGATTTTTTATTAAAGGTTCATTTAATAGGCTTTGTTGATGAATTCAAACCCAACCTTTGTATCATTTAGCTGATCCACTTTATTTGCTACTAGCTGGTACTTTATTGGTACATTATTCCCAACAATGTGCACTATATGCATGCCTCTCCATATAAATCATGTCTACCAATTGTTGGGGAACATGATGGCTAAATTATAAACCATTATTGTAGAGCACATGTAGCTGTACTTTAACTCTTATCATTTGTTAGGTGAACATGGAAGCTAAATTATAGTCCATTATTGGGGAGCACAAGTAACCATAATTGAACTCTTACCGTTTGTTAGGTGAACATGGCAATTTCAACTGATCCCTTAACCTTGTACAATCCAATGAATATTAGCATTTATAGCTAAAGCAATTCATTAATGATAGCCCAGTTGATCACAATTTTCAACATCTATTTTCTGATTATTAAATGCAATTGAGTATGAGTCAAATTGGTTGAACAATCTGCATATATTGTATTTTTCTTTTGTGAATAGTATATTTTGCAGTGTGTTTTTGCATTACATGTCATTACTTGTATGTATATGTAATCATGAATAAATTTCACATTAAGAAAATAAATAACCATGCAAGATGTAATGCACTCACGGTTCTTGTTTTACTTTTGGATTAATGGTAGTTCTTGTAGGTTAGATAGACTATTTCAGTCAACTAAAAGAACCTGTGATGTCCCCACTCTAGTCAGTTCTCGGGAATAGTGTGTTAGCCCTTTATTGGACCCTTGTGGGCTAGCTGGATTGGTTAGAGGGTCAGTGGTGTTTTCTAGAGGAGTTGATCATTCTCGTTTTCAGAGCCCAGTGATTGGTTCACAGTAGGCGTTAGCAGTTCAGGAGTCGACAGCTTCTGACGGCACGGGAATATTTGGAGTTTTGAGAGAGTTATGGATTTTTAAGTGATTTGAGTTAATTAATTAACTTAATGCTTTATTATAAAGTCAAATTGACTTTATATATTTTATATCACTTAATATTCTATAAAGGTGATTTAAAATTTAAATCACTTAAAATATTAAACTGGCGCCTAAGTATTTAAGTCAAAACTATTGAAAATGACTTAAAAGTATTTTAAAAGATTTAAAACTTGAAAAGGGCGTATCTTTCTTGGAAGTTGTGCGTTTTTGCATATAAGGCATTTTGGCAGTGAGAAATTGACTTCTTGAATATTTCGACTTTACCTTTGGGTTTTTTCCTGTGCTTTCCTCTGTGATCAGGGTTTGAGCAATATTTCCATTGGAGAACTTAATCTCTTCAGTGTTGAGCATTTCTGAGGCTGTGAGAGACCAGTCGAAGTAGTGCATTGGTGAGAGCTTCATTCAAAAGTTCTATTGAGCTTGATCTGTGTTTCTATTGAGTTCCTTTATCAGTTTTCAGGAGGGTTTTGAGAGAGGGCGTCTTCCTTTCATCTGGCAGACACTCTACTTCATGGCCGCACCTTCTGAGTGGGAATTCTAGCTTTTTGCTTGAAGTGCGTGGCTCTTTGTGCAAGGGCGTTTGGACTTTTCTTGGAGAAACGCCTTCCTTTCTGAGGGTTTCTCTTCATCTCCTTTGGCGTCTGGCTTGTACTTATCATCTGCCACAGTTTTCAGGCTGGATTTTGCATTATGTAGCTTCCTACACCGGATTTTGTCAGTTTTTCACCATCTTGGCTGGCGAACTGGACTACTTTCTTAAATAAATAATCTGGAAGCTTTCGGGTATGTGTATCATTTGTGATCTAATTGTTTCGGTTAAATAATATCTTCTACACTTTCATTCTGAAGAAATTAGCTCAGATTTACATTTTATGAGCAATTTATATGATGCGCCCCTTCTCTTCTGTCTATAAACTTTCTCTAGAAAACTAAAATAACACATTAAGACTTAAGAAAATACTGGGGTTTGAGTTGAGAGCCAGCAGGGCTCATCACAGGACCATATTTTACTTCCATACGTATTTTTTAGTCAATACATTTCGAGTTGTTGCATACTATAGTAAGTTTGATAAAGATATTTCAATGTTGAGGTTGGTTATGTTGCTGATAATGTATACTACAAATATGATGAATGAAGATGTTCTTTTTAATTCAATATTTTGCTATGTTCATATTTGTTCATATGTTGTGTAAACTAGTAAAAGTTTGCATATGTAATGAATGTGATGTTTTATGAGAAGTGTCTTAAGGGAAAGCCATGTAGATACATATCTAGAATTGTATTTTGGCCCTATGTGAGTAATACCAAGCTCTAATTGTGTTATTGACATTTATAAAAACCATCAGCACTATACAATCATAGCCAATCTTAAAAATTGAACAAGTAAACGACAAACTAATGAACAAAGTTGCTGAAGAAAGACATCAAAAGATAGCAACCTGTGGGATTAATGATAAATCCATGATTGAACAAATAAGAAATTTGACAAGCATAAGAATGGATTAGAATATGTGGTGATGTTAAAAACACTAAAAGAAGAATATAATATGCAATGACACAAAAATGTTCAAGCTACAAAAGGTAGGGTGACCCATTAAGGCTTTAACCCCTATACAATTATATTGCAAGTTACAATTGCAAAGTACACAATATACGCTTGCGAGTTACACCTTGGTAACTCGTAGGCACCCAAAAAGATGGGTTTACCACTCAAACATCCCCCTAAAACAAAATTGGAAGGCCAAAGAAAGGTGATATAAACAAGCAAAACCTCTTGAAAGAAGAGAATCCTACTCACTCTCGATGACATCTCTCAAAAGCTTGAACGATTCCTGTAATTAGACAAATCTTTGCCACAAATGAGCAATCTCAAAAAGCTACCAAATTTATGGACTCAAACTGCATATAGTATTGGAATCAATGCTCCTATATCCACTTTGTTAGAATTGAACAATCCTGTTGCTCCACACATGACTAAGTGATGGGATTGAATCAAACTGAAAGTTTAACTCTGCTCTTCACAAAGGAAATAGCACATACATCTTAATTCCTTGTCAAAGGATAAAAGTCAACTTCCATCTAAATTTGAGAAAAATAATGGTCCATAGTTTTTTGTAAAGGAACTGTGATGTGGTAGTCTCATCCCCCATAACCCAAGTGTTAATGATGGTTAAATGCTGAAGCTTCATGTGAATCCCAACAATAAGTTAATCACTCTAAGCTACCATGCACAAGCTCCAAAACTTGCCCAAAACATGAAGTAAGTCATTGTAAGTCAATCATCCAAAGTGACAAAAATTCTGGACATGTCTGTGAATTGACTAAGTTGATCATTAATACTTCAACAATATGCATATGTTCACAAATTCTACATGGTCCACATATATAGGCCATCAAATTGCAGCGAAGCACCAAAATGCTATCCATGAGACCCTAGGTAGGGCCTTAATAGTCATCGCCAAGTTAACAGATCTTGATCTTTGTTGTACCCCTATGAAATTTGTCTTTTGAAGGCCATTTTCTTGTGTCTTATTGAATCTATTTATCAAAGTGTTGGATAGATTGTTGAGTTTCATTATTTTGTTCTTGTTGCATTTTTGGCTTGTCCCATCCAAATCAAGGTTTGTTGTCCTTAAGGTTGTTTAACCTGTTTGTCAAGTCATGTGCAAAGGTAAGGAACAATAAATTCTTCTAAGATTAAGATGGCAATAACAAAGGGGTAGTACTCCAAAGCAGGTCTTGTCATGTTGAGAGTAGAAAGGATATAGCAAAATCATGCATAACGTGTATTTGCCAAGTGTAAATGGCATAAAAAGCTCAAGTATGCTCCTAAATAGGTCTTGTCATGTTCAAAGTGGTGATAATAGCCAAGAAGTGTGCCTTGCAGGAAAAAGTCAAGTTTTAAGTGGTAAAGACAATGCTTAAGTGCACCTCATTGAAGTTTGACAATTCAGGTGGCTATAATCATGCTAAAGCATGCCTCTTAGTGAATGTATCATGTATTTAGAGGGAAGGAGAAGTTTTCCTGAGTGATAGATGATAACATTCTAGTGGTTATGAAAGTCTGAGAATGTGCCTAAGCTGATCTTGTTACCTTTTAAGTGGGAAACAATGACTGAAAGCGTGGTTGATGAGGATACGAAAACTGTTTTAAGTGTTTAGAACCTTTGGAAATAATGCCCAGTAGATGACAATGTTAAGCAGATAGAAAGGTGAAGGAATGCTTAAATACTGTTTTAGTGAAGCTTTAAGCAGCTGTCCCATTCCTAAACTGTGCTCATCATGTTTTAGATTGTTGGAGCACAGGGAAAGCACACTGATCTGCAGAGAAAGTTATAACAGAGAAGAAAATGTATTAAAACAGCAATAAAACACTAAAACCATAGTGTCTTACTATATATATCGACATGGTTTGATCATTGTTTCATTTCCACTGTACAACATTAAAGGGCAGATTTTCAGCACTATGGTTTGCAGGTTGGAGAGGTTTTAGTCAAGTTTCAAAGGTATCACTTTCAGTTTCAGCTATTTTCTTCATTGTAGGAGGGTTGCATGCCTGATTTTTATCATGGGACATCATTTTGTTAACTTCTTCTAACACACGTTCAAGGGTTTGCAGCCAATTTTTTGGAATTCAGACCTTCATATTGTTGGTACCCAAAATTGCTACCCCTAAAAAACTTCAAGATCAAACATATGTGTAGCCAAATGTCAGGTCATTCTTGTTACATCAATGCCAACTATGCTATTTTTCTTCTTTGTCATGCCCCCTTCTCGAGTGTATGTTCACAGATGACCCTTAGCCTAATTACGTAATTTTCCTGTAGGCTAACAAGATGGTAAAAAGGGAAAATTAATTAAATAATTAAATATTTAAGTTGTTGGAAAGTAAAAATTAAAAGATAACTTATATTTAACTATTTAAAAAGGTGGTATATCTCATCAAATAAAATGTTGTTAGGTGCATTGTGCAAAAAAGTGATAAAAATGACACTTGATTATTTATTTTATAACTTTGGGGAATTTTAGTCAAAAAGATTTAAAATATTAATTAATTTTGTCAAAGTGGTTATAATATTAAGTGTTTTTTCAAAAAAGGGTTACTACATGCTTTTGAAACAATTTTCTTTTGTAAGAATGCATGTGCACTCTTATTCTTTTTTTGAGAATGAAAACTGTCTGAACTTTTAAAGCTTTGAGGACAAAAATTCTCCTAGTTTTCAGTGTAGTTTCATCCATGGATTGATAGTGGGCTTCATCAGACATTGTTTTCAGTGTTTAAGTTTGGGTGTGAGATTTTTCAATATTTTATTCTAGATTCAGAGTTTTGCAGTGCATTAATGTTATATTAATATTGCTGTTCATTTATTAGAATGTTATTTTGCCAAGATTAAACTTTGTGCAGGCTGTCCCATTTGAAATAATATTACAGCTGTAGAAGTACCCATTGTTGACTGTATAGTTTTTTTGTAGACCATCTGAGGTCGTACAAGTGCATGAATGTCATTCTAGGGAAGGTGTTAGGGATTTATTGTGGCTGTTAACTGATTTATTCAGTTCAGTTCATGGTCTGGTCATATAGTTTGAATGCATTAGTGTTTGTTGATTGTACATTTTTACTGTTTGTACTTTGTACCAAATGTGATGGGATATACTTCTTTTCTGGTCACAAAAAATGAAAAGAATATCAAGTTTCCTGCTGCCAAACTCATTCTATAGGATGTACTAGTTGTTGGTTTAGCTACAAAAAGTTTTGACCAGAACCTCTTATTCTTTCATGATGGCTGTACAAGTTCATCTATGCAGGTTGTATTCTTCCAAGAGAGACCATATTAAAACTAGTTTGTGCTATATTACCTTGAGGTCTAATATTCATTAATGTTAGTATTCAAATCTACTTTATCCATCAAGCAAAGGTTATTTATATTATTTTCCATGCAATTTCTAGTTGGCTTCCAAGTGTATTGATGAAATGCTCATATTCAAAATAATGGAAAAATGTATTTGGATTTGGTTCTAAAATATTTTCTATTGAATGCCATTCATCATTGGAATATTGGACAATTTATTGCTAGTAGTTTATTTTATATTGTTGAAGATCTTGGATGGTTTACTGCCAAATCCTTTTTAATTGTAAATGGATCTTGGTCAGTTCATTCATTGGATCCCATTTCTATTTTCAATATATCCTCTGTCTTGTATGATGTGTATTAAAATTGGGTGAGTTAGTTTGCCATTTTGGCGTTGATGCAATCGTTCTCGTATTCAACTAGTTTGGCTTGACAAGGATATGTACTCAATATTGACTGTTTTGGCTTGAGCGATTCTATGATTGCTTTATTGCAAGTTGGTTGGCCAACCACCATCTTTCATGTAATTCCCTTGTTCTCATTCTAATCTTCATATACTCTAACCTTGCCCATATTGGGAACTGGATGATCAAAAAGAGTTAGAATTGGAGTTGATCGGAAAGTTTTATTTGGATTTAAGCTAATGCCCTATGGGTATTATTACACTATCAAATAGTCAAGTCCTTAGGTGTTGGTATGTCTTGGTCCACTAGCAATGTATGAAAGATGTTCATCATGGAGATGATCAAGCTTTGAATGCTAGAGGAGACTCTAGCACATGTAGAGGAAGAAGAGAGTGAAGTTAAAAGAAAGACTATGGTGGAAAATGCTTGGTAGATGCAAGAAGGATTATTATTCAGGCAAATCTACTCCAACTTGTTGAGACAAAATCATATATTGTGGTCATCTTCCAAGTAGAAAGTTGCCACTAGATGGATGGTTTGAAACTCAAGTTAGCAGTTTCAATGCCTACCAGTAATCAAACTTTTCATTTTCAAAATAACGTTCCTTTTTCTCCTTGGATTAAGGAGAAAAACTCAAAAACCAAACTTTCTATTTTTAGAAAGTTGTTTTGTTTTGCTTTTTTGGGGAATGGGAGTGAACGAAAGGGTTAGAAGGTTGTTAGAGAATATTCAAGCTTAATCATGTGAAAAGGGAATTCATAAGGAAGAAAGGCAATACAAAGTTGAAAATTTCATCAAAAGCATTTTTTTTTTTTGGCAAAGTGCTCAAAAATGGAAAAGTGGAAGAAATTTAAAAGAAGTTCAAAGGTTTTGGAAAAATCATTTGAAAATCCTCTAATTTGGTGATGGGTAGGATTTTTCTACTCCTTGCCAAGTAGTGGAATCACTTGATGGCTCGCTAGCATCTAAATCTCCACTTTTTAGCTTGCCATGTCCAAATCTTCCACTTTAGTGTCAACTATTAGAAAGTTCCATTTTGGTGTTAACTATCACAAAGTTTGGTGTTCGCATTTTAAATCTTCCACCTATTGTCAAACATGAGGAATTCCCACCTTGCATTAAGATTCAAATTTTATAATCTTCCAATTTGTAATGTCCCTTTTTTGGTCTATTCCAACATCCTTGGAAACTCCAAGTTTCTTGGAGAGTGCTACCTTTATTGGAAAGGTATTTTGACAGTGGTAGATGTTAGTGTTGTAGTGGCGGGAGATATTTTCTCCTAAATAAATTTATCACTAGGCTGGTCGGCCTTTATTTTATGAATAAAATTACATTTGTTCTAGGTCGGCCCTAGAGAGGAAGCCGCCCAACTTGGTATATAAAGAGGATAGAGTCCTCCCATTTTATCATCAATTCATTCACTCTCCATTTCACATCTTCAGCAGCAGCAGTTCGCCTCCTAGCAGCAGACTTGATTCTAAGAAGAAGTGTCACCATTTGTATTTCGCTTCAAGGAGAAGTGTCTCCATTCATTGTATTAGACTCGGCCTTGTGTAGGGCCTGATTTGTATGTCGTTTCTACACTTATTCTTCTAATATATAAGAGATCATTTTGTTGGGTTTTTCTCCCTCGAGTAGGAGGGTTTTCCCAGGGTAAAATATTGTGTTCATTGTTTATGTGTTGCATTTTCTGCTTGTCGACATTTCTGATATATAAACTTACATGGTATTAGAGTGGGTCTAAGAAAAGATCTGATCAGATTTGTTTAAGCAGTCAAGACAAAAATTTCATTCTCAGTTCAAAGGGGTGCAAATTCTACCAAGATGGAGATTGAATTTCCAGTGACCGAATTCTCCATTAATGGAGCATCAATATAACTGGGAAAATCACGATTTCAGAAGCAAGATTAAGAAAATCCATTCCCCTTCTTAAGAGAAGCCGAAAGGAAATGTAAAAGTTTGAGAGGCATCAGTATGAACGATACTCATGGGAGTCAAAGACTAGTTGCTTTTGTCAGAAATCGTGAATTTTTTAAAAACTTTTGCATCACATATTCTTCATGGGTTGGCTTTGAATTATGATCAGTTTATAATGTCCGAGTTCATCTTCTCCTAGTGTGTGTTATGGCTTTTAAGACCTTTCAGACCACCATTTAATATAATCAAAATTCATATCACAAAGCTGCATTGGTATTAGCAGAGCTGGATGTTGATTATTTTTTAGGTGAAGCCTTGTTTGGAGTTGTGAAATATACACATGAATCACCTTCATTTGTTAGCTGTTGTATGGACTGCAATATTGGTTGAAATCGATGGTGTTTATTCTAAGGGCCAGTTGGTGTAAAGTGTACGTCGAGTGGTACAAAATGGAGACTTGAATTGCTTCTATAGCGGACCATGTATTGCATTATTCAAATGAGCAGTTTCAGATCGGGTGTTTTGAGCTAGTGTGTGATTTGAGCCTTTGAAGTATATTTCCAAGCTTGATGAGCAGAGATAGGAAGGATGCTGTTGTTATTCCTTGCTCTGTTGAAGGAGGAATAATGTTCATTTAGCTTGTGGTGAATTTAATAAGGAAGAAGCTCGGTCAAATCTTGAAGCTAGCAACAAACTCCTTCCATCTGAGGCATCAATTTCTTTGAAGACAATTTTTGTATGGTGAAAACCGGGAACTCAAGAATATCAAAAGACATCAAGACTGGCGTTGGAGTTATGAAGAGAACACCTCTTTATCAAATTGCTGACTATTCTACTCAATAAAGAGATAAGTATTTTTATGTTTGTACCTTTGAATAATGATCATGGATTTAAATAATCATGTAGTTAATAATAATTCATGCAATAACATTGGGAATAGCGAATCATGTATGCTACTAGCATTGGTGTGTATATTCCTCTTCAGGGTAGTTTTATTTTATGAACTATTGTTAATCTCTTTAAAATGTAGGATGGATTAAGGAGCAAAAGGATGATGGATTAATTATCCGAGATTGCATAAGGAATTCAAAGGGAGGAAGAGCTTGAGGCATCATTTGAGGAAGTCATACCGGCTGGAGAAATGAGCAAACATGGAGACATAACTTGCAGCCTTGGGACTTAGTTGGTGACACATAACTCTCATGATTCTTCATTGGAGACATCTCTCGAGAGCACAAGGTTGGGTCAGCCTTGGATGGAGAATTTGCATTAGCAAAGAAGATTGAGAAAAATGAAGACACTAAACAATGAAGAACCTATACAAATTGTCATTGCGATCAACTACTTTGAAGAGGAGGAAATGACATTCAGAGGGAGTTAAATTCCGAGAATTCAAGGCACGGGTTGAGAGCATGTTCGGGAAAAGGATTAAGGTTCCGAGATCAGTCAATGGAGGGGGGTTCACTTCTAGAGGATTTCTTTGTAATCTCTGAGGCAGGGATCAGAAGGGAGTTCTTTGACTCACTGAGAAGAAGTGAAGGTGTCAGCTAAGTGGGTTGCAGTGTTGCAAGGCCTTGGAAGACCTCTTCAGCTGTAGAGAACAAAATTGCACAAGACAGTCAATCTGGATTTGACATTGGTAGCTCTGTAAACCTATTCAGAATAGGGTATTTTGGGATGAGGTCGAGAAGGATAGTCCTGAACTCTTGCAAGTCAGTAGTGCCGGAGGTGTGCATTGGAAACTGTTCCTCTAAGGTAGGCATTGCAAACAATCTTGGAGGAGGAGGTCAGGAGGTTGATGCAAGTACTTGGAGCTTTAGAGGGAGTCACATCATCATGAAGATTTGTTGTAATGTATATTTCTCTAAAACAGAGAAATATGAGGTGAAAGCCCTTGTAGTGTATATTTCTCTGAGATGGAGAAATATGAGGTGAAAGCCCTTGTAGTGTATATTTCTCTAAGATGGAGAAATATGAGGTGAAAGCCCTTGTAGTGTATATTTCTTTGAGACGGAGAAATATGAGGTGCAAGCCTTTGTTCATCTTTGAGACTAAGATGAGACGTCATGTTGAGAAACTCCATGACAACATCACGTTGAGAGACTCCGTGATGAACCCTTGTACATCTCTGAGATTGAGATGTGTTTTTCCACACATGGGAGTAGCCATTGTGGACGTCATGTTGAGAGACTCCATCACGACATCACGTTGAGAGACTTCGTGATGAACCCTTGTACATCTCTGAAATAGATTTGTTTTTCCACACATGGGAGTAGCCATTGTGGATGCCATTTTGAGAGACTCCATGACAACATCATGTTGAGAGACTTCGTGATGAACCCTTGTACATCTCTGAGACTGATATGTGTTTTCCACAAATGGGTGTAACCATTGTGGACATCATGTTGAGAGACTCCATGATGAACTCTTGTACATCTCTGAGACTGAGATGTGGTTTTCCACAAATGGGTGTAGCCATTGTGGGTGTCATGTTGAGAGACTCCATGACGAGGATATCTAGAAAATACCTCGCTAGCTAAGAGGGAGTATTAGTGTTGTAGCGGCAGGAGATATTTTCTCTTAAATAAATTTATCACTAGGCTGGTCGGCCTTTATTTATAAATAAAATTACATTTGTTCTAGGTTGGCCTGTTGTGACCTATTTCACACATTGCCCCATTGCAAATGGGGACCCTCGGTAGTTTGCTTTTTAGGGTTTTTCCTTGGTGTAACAATTTCATGAAGTCATTGCTTTGAGAGTTTGGAGTAGAGTTTTTGAAAGTCATTCTGAGTTAGGTGGAGAATTCAAGCCCAAAACAGTGCCTAGACGTCATGGAAGTGCTCAAAAGGTGCGGAAGACGAGGATCGCCTGTGTTTTGAGTCAATTCTGAGACTTCCTATTTTTTAGGGATTTTGCTTTTTCTATTTTTGGCATTTTTGGACCAATTTGGGACTTACTATTTTTAGAAATTTTGCTTTTTGCTTTTTTCTATTTTATAAATTTCTTTTTTTTGAAAGTCAACCTAAGGTTTGGGTCTCGCAAGTCATGGTGTCAACGTTTCATCTTCAAAATCAAATTTTTGTACCTCTGAGAAGAAAAAAGCAAAGAAAAATCTAGAAAGGCAATCAAAAATCAAGAAAAGCAAGTGAAAATCATGAAAAAAATCAAGAGAAAATCACATGGCGGGATGATCCAAAAGAAGGACAAAACAATGGCACAAAGTCAATAAAGTTTGCATATGAGGAGGAATGGAAAATGGCTAAGGCACTAGGAAGTCCGCCATGGATGTGTTTGAGGAACCTCCAAGTCCGCCATGAGAAGAAGAGGATATGGCATGAAACTTATAAAGCCCACCAAGAAATGTCTTGAGCATCAAGAAGTCCGCCCAGGCATGGAGAACAAAATGTCAAGACATCTATGAAGTCCGCCCCACCAAAAGTGACAATGTCAAGACCATTGGGAAGTTCGCCCAACCTTATGGCAAGCTTGAAAGAAAGTCCGCCCAAGCCAAGGAAGGCATGGCATGAGGTTCATGAAGTCTGCCCAGCGAAGAGGAGGAAGGAAAATTCAAAAAAATGACTATGGATGCCTTGGGAAGAAAATTTCATGAAATTGGCTAAGTATTGGCAAAATTTGGTTAAGTGTTGAAGGTAATGCCATGTCTAAGACAAGGCAAAGTCCGCCCCACTTGAAGATGGAATGGCACAAGCAAGAGAAAGTGTGACTTTTCCCAAGAAAGCATGTCCAACACCTCACAAAGTCTGATTTTGACATAAGAAAAAAAAATGGCAACCACTAGACAAAGTCCGACTTCCTCCAAGAAATGATTGTCCAAAGATAAGTGAAGTCCGATTTTGAAATGGGGAGATATGTCTAGGACAAGTTCAAGTCTGCCATGGCATAAGAGAAATAAAGTTCAATGGCAAGATGACTTGGAAGTCCGAACTTGGCAAGAAAGAGATAAAAAATCCATGGAGTTAAATAAAATTTGCCAAAAAAGAGAAATTCGATGAATAAAATATGCCATGATTTTAAAAAAGTTAGAAAAATCAAAAGGTTGGAAAATTAAAAATCCACACAGTTTTTTATTATTTTCCAACACTTATCCCCAACACTTAGAAAATTTCAAACTCCAAAAAGAGAATCATGAAGAAATTAGAAACTTGCCTTGATGAAGAGGAGAAAACAAGCCTAAGTTCGATGAACTTAAGATAAAAAAATGAAATTGCTAAAACAAATCGAACTTCTCAACCTTATAAGGAGTTTCAGCTGGTCATTTTCAACACATTCTTCCCAAGTTCGATTGAGAGGAAAATTAAGCTCTCTCCAAATCACAAGAGACAAATTTTTTGAGAGATAGAATATTGGAGGTTAAGTGATTTTTTGAGGTGAAGAAAAAAGAAAGGAGCGAAATTTTGAGTTGGAGAACGAAATTTTCAAAGAACAAGCATGCTTTTTCAGTGACAAAGACAAAATTCTCAAAGCTTAAAGCAAAATTACCATCCAAGAGTATAATTCAATGATTTAGAATCAAAATTTGATGGAATTCTTTATTCTACTTCTGTCTTTATTCATTTATTCTTGCAAAATTTACTAAGTGCTTTTATTTTCAGCTTGATTTTTCACAGAATCTGATTTTTAACAGGCTGAAAGTTAAAATTTTCAAGAGAAAGGTTAAAGAAAATCAAAATTAAAGTTTTAAAACTAATATATTTTCTTTTTCTCCCAGGTTGATGACCACCCATGGCGAACCTTCGAGAAAGGCTCAGATGAAGTTCGCAAACAAAGGATTACAACCGGAATCGAAAATTAACTCCAAGTGGAAGAACGTTACAGACACAAATCTTGGACATGTTGACTTCTAGGAATTCAAGAAAAGAATGTATGGACAAGACAGACTCCTGCCGACAGCTATTGCTCGGAGAATGATGCGGAATGGTATCGTTCAAGCAGCTGAATTTTTGTGGAGTGTGCTGAGTTGATAGTGGAGTGTGCCAGACACTACAACCCGCAAGAGAGACAAATCATTGCGCTTGATGGAAGAATTTTGGAAAATCTCGGAAAGTTGGCTATCCAAGAAGCATTCGGCATTCTTAGCTACAACTAGACTTCATATAAGACTTAAGGAAGATGCAAGGAAACTTTTTGAGGACCATATGGATCAGTGTGCAACCAACATTAACAAGACATGGTCGGAGAAGCCAAGGCCTTCTATAAAGAAGATGCCAAAGAAATTACTTCGGACAGACTTCAAGGAAGACTATGGTGATATTATTTTGCTTTTGAACAGGATAATGGGCAGCCCTCAAGGTGCACCATTCGAGACATGGATGTACTTTTTCATTGATGAGATCACCTCAGGCGTCAGGATGTTCAATTGGTCGAGGATGATCAGCGATAACATCCATGAGTAGCTAATGAATTTGGAGAGGACTAAATCTTTCTATATGAGTTCTTATATTATCTATCTACTGGAAAGGACCTATAGATATTTAGGATTGATCTGCCGAGGTGTGGTAGGTAATGGAGAGAATGAGTTCAAGTCATATGATTGCTACCCCCAGTTGCAACTATCTGAGAAATCTCATTTCAGAAGAGCACATGATGCATTCCTATTGTACATTACAAGGATATTGCAAGGAGAAACGCATCAAAGGCTAACCCATGAGGTTAAGAGCCTTATCAACAAGTATGGATCCTGGAACATCTAGTTTCCAAGATTCACCTACATTAGAATTCAAGGATTCACAGGATGTCCTTTCAGGCTCCCAATTTATTCCACCAACAAAATGATTTTGCTTGAGGTCCTTAGGCAGCTAGAAAAGTATCAAAACTTCTAGAGATAAAAAGCAAGGCAGCCATCACTTTTCCATTCTTTATTGGAAATATGGAAGAATCTTGCCCATTGGGACAGGTAGCTAAAAGTGCTAGGTTAGAGATGCAACAGTTTCCGTTCACGTCGTACCGATCCATAGCTGATTTTGACCCTCACCATCACATCGGGGTTGTGAATGGAATAAAATACAAACATAAGGTAGACTTGGAGGACTATTGGGCGAACGTTGTAGATGAGTATGACGTCTGGAAAAGACTATGGTCTAGACTGCCGATCAACTTAATTAGGACAACCAAGCTCTTCCGTGTACCAGATCAACTTGAAGATGATGGCGAATATATTCAGTCAGGTTTTGATGAGGGTCGACCTCTTCTTCCCATAAGATGGTCAAAACCGGAACTTGTAGACTTGACCACCTTCATGAGGCCAGTCATCAAGTATTCACAATGGTGGACAGATCAGCAGATCCAAGAGCTATGGTGGAGGAATGTGAGTCTGACTTACAATCTAATGGGTGAAGCAGAATCCTATTCTTCAAATGTTGGTGCGTCCCAAGGTGATGAGCCGATTGAGAGCACCAA